>JAQIXB010000781.1:0-14185 GCA_034697405.1 Mesoplophora pulchra | reverse complement strand
ATATATATGTATCATATACAGTAAAAGACATTTTACATTATAATTTTTAAATTTAGATTTTTAGAGATATATTTTAAAATATATAATTTTATAGTATTTATTTTTAATTTAAATCACGTTAATATTTATGACAAAAATAAGCACTGAACATATTATATTATAAATATCGTATGTATACGTTAAGAGTTCATATTTGTACGTTGAGTTATTTGATGCGCATATTACATTATAATGACGCATCAAATAGCGAAACGTATAAATATAAACTTTTAACGTATTAATATGATATTTTTAATATAAATTCATTTAAATGAATCGAAAATAAAAAATATAAATTTTTAGTTTTATATTTTATATTTTAAAATAATATATATATTTATGTTTAATTATATTTGAGGATTGTTAATGTAATTCGTGCATAAATAAATGTCTAACGTTTATTCACATTATGTTACAGTAATTCACTATCATCGAAAAGATATTTTGTAATTGAATTGTATAATGCATTTAATAATACTAAATTATGAGTAAAATTAATTCTATTAGCATTATATATATTATCATGCAAATATTATTGCAAATGTTTTACTCATAATTTAGTATTATTAAACGCATTATACAATTCAATTACAAAATATCTTTGCGATGATAGTGATTCGCTGTAATATAATTATTGTGATCATATCGCTTTAACATATGCGCACATCAGAAACATGAAATATTGTATTTAACATGTTTTATATTTATTAATTAAATTTATAATAAATATAATTAAAAATATATATTTTTATGACAATAATATTTGTTAAATAACGTTTTGATGTGCGCATATAAGTAATATGTTATAAAGTTTACATACGATATTAATATAATATAAATTTTAATATTTTCGATAAAATTAATATATTTAAAAATTGTATTATATACTCTTATATGTGCTTTGATTATGATAAAACAATAATAGTGAAATAACAAAAAAGTAAAGAGAGTGTCGAATGAAATAATAAGAAATGCTCAACAATATTAAGTGTAAAATATAATTTCGGGGATTTGACCGTCCTCTACAGAGGTACCATTATTGCATCCCGCGGCATATGAAAATTGAAACGTGACTTTTCCACCGCCGTGCATATCAACTGTCACTTTGCGACTCCCCGTAGTACCATAGTGCGAATCCGAACCCTAAACATTCATATATTTTATGTTTAAAATTAACTCTTTTCAATTATCTAATATTATAGGGTATACTAACATTTAAAGTGAATTTTAAATTATTTTTAAACAAAAAATGATAAACTATAATTATAGCTCTTTTTGCATCAACAATATAATGTATGTCTATAGACTATATTTAAATTTAGTATTTCTAAAATTATAAAAATCTTAGATTTTAAATCACTTTTAAATACTTAATTCACGGGCATAAAAAATTGTTTTTCAAATTCTACACATCTTTTAAAATACTCTTAAAAATTATTAAATAAATATCATGAAAAAATGGTATTTTAAAATATTGATATTTTACCTTTAATGTGGCACATGCCGTATAATTGGTGTTCGGATTGATTTCCACGGGCATCTTAAACATGACCCTAAATGTGGAGGGAGTTCCATCACAGCTGAAGGAAGTATCGTTCGATGCTAACACTTTTCCGGATCCGGTATGGATTATCTGTATATTTGCATCATAATCGGAAGGACCATGAATCGATCCGTAGAGACCATAGCCGATGACAAAGATACGACGATCGACGACGAATCTGATCCTATCACTCGTGCCGCTGTAACCCCATCGGCTCTCCGTTCGTTGGAAACGACACACGACCTGCTCTTTGCCCGTTATACAGCATCGGGGAACATCCGGAAACGGAACGGTCGGCTTTGGATTTACAGTGAAATATAGAAATAGCGAAACCTAAAAAAAGTTCATTCATATTAATATAAAAATATTTTCAAATAAATGACACAAATACCAAATAAAGTAATAATGATATATGATTTTTATCATTTTTTGCTTAAAAACATTAAAGAAAATTAATTGATTGAATTATAAATCATAAATTAAAAATTCAATGAAAATATATTAATTTCAAATAAAATAATACTATAAATTATAGTATGAAATATTAAATTACAATAATCTAATTAATAATTATATATGATGATACGTACGACTTCGCGATCGGTCAAAATTCCCGATTGAGCGACATCGACAGCGAACTCTTCAACTGTCATTAATGGAAATCGTATCAAATATAATGCATTCCCTAATACTTGTCTTTGATTATCGGGATTATCGGCTAAACTTTGTCTTTGACATTCCTGTTCAGCCCATCGAACCACTGAATTGAAAAGGACGACCTCTCTTATCCTTAATGTATCCCTCTCCAAAACAGAACAAAGAGTATCATGGTCAATGTCGAGAAATCCTTCGGCTGCTAATGAATCAACAGTCTGTTTATCAATGGTGTCTAAACACATCGCGGCCAAAACTGATTCATCAAAAAGACGCGCCTAAAAATTAATTAAAACATTATTTTAAAATTTTAAAACATATCATTAGTTTAATCCTAAAACATTCGCATATTTTAGAATACATATTTCATAGTTTATTGTTTTATTTAATATAATATCCGATTATGACTATTATTAAATTTGTAAATAAACTAAAAATATTTCATGAAAGTATTCTTTAGTTAATATTAAGCCTCAATATTCATTTTCATTTTTTATCATAATTGATATAGGAATATGTACATTTACATTTACATGTATTTTTACAGTAATATTTAAATCATTTATTAATAATTTCATTATTTTATGATAATAATAATTTAAAAAATGAATGTAAAATGCTGACCTGAGTCAGGAGCATAAATGCGTTATCTGATGAAAGATTAGACTTAAGAAAGTCGACGCACGCCTTTTCCATTGATGGGACTGCATATTTTTTAGCGGTATAAAGTGTCGTCATAACCGTTTCAGGGCCGATTTGGACATCATCAGTATACAAAAACCTTAAAAGAGCTAAAAAAGCCGCGGGTTCCACGTCCGGTAATTCAATTTCATCGGATTTCGTAGCCATAGCCCCATTGAACATTGCATCAAATACTGCACTTCCAATGGATAATACAAATTTATGTGCGGGTGTCCGTAATTGCGTTGGTCCTTTACCGACTAAAAAGTGAACATCGGCCAATAATCCGCTATTAAATATGGCACTTAAACGTTCTTTGACAGTGGCTTTTGATGCCTGCCAATTGAATGTCACATGAGTCGACGAATGAGCGAATGAATTAAGAGACACCGCATTCACCGATGATCCCATAGGTACCGACGCTGTCGGGGCATTGAATGGCATTTCGATGTCTCTGAACATTCCCGATTCACGATTCATCGATTGATTCACCGGTGCCTAAATATTCAATATATCATCAGATTATTTACTATAAAATCATTAATTCATTATATTGGAAAATATTTCGAAATTTTTATTAAAATTAAAATTTATATCATTTAAAATCATTAATTTTAGAAAATGTTAAAATGAAATTCATTTTTTATAATTTTTTATATCATTAAATAAATATGTAAAATTATGTTAAAATATCAATTATACTGACGGTGTTTAAAAAGTCAGAGGTGCCATATTGAGATGATGGTGAATGTGACCGTACATTTTCGGATGAATCACCACTGTCCTGAGGTGTTAACACACGACGATGGTTCCATGCGGAGGTATCATCTCTATTCACAGCGTGAACGTAATTACCATTTCCGTTCGATACACATTCACAATTTGCGTGATCCATTAACTGATTTATAAATCATTTTTTAAATATTTTATCATTTTAATTAATTATTATTATAAATTAAAAACAAAAAATTCATTTGAAAATTTCATTATAATAATTAATTATGTGTTTAATATTAAATACGCATTAATCACTTAGATTATGATTAAATATTATTTAATATCATTATTTAATATCATTCATTCATTACATTTATGCATATATAATGTTTACATAAAAATATAAAAAATATGACTTAAAAATGAACATATTTATACCTTTTTAAAGACCGAAATTATTCCGAAAATGATTTTTCGTTTCGAATTTCAAATTAAATAAATGATAAATTATTAATTATTCATTAGTGAATGATATCACTAAAGATAAATGATGATAAAACTTAAAAATTGAATTTCTTTTTTCATATCATTTTAAAGATATCATCACATAAAAAATATAAATATTAATATTAAAAAATGTTTTGATACGAATTCGATGTGAATGCGGTGCATACGTATTTTATATATAATTTTAAACATAAATTACGATATGATTAATCACTAATATTTAAGTATTAAAATGCATATTTAATGACATATATAATGACATTATTTTTATTTTTAAATAATTTTATTGTTAAATAACAGATGCCGCCATTCATATTAATAACATAATCATGTAATTTTGATTGTCACACAATGAATGCATTAGAAAGTGGGTAATGAAAGAGGCGGGACACGTCATGTGATCATTTATACCTTTCAAAGTAAACAGAGACTTCACTTAACTCAATATACTAATATGTGACGGGTGTTGATTGTACAGTGACCTGAAAGTGAATTTATAAATTTTAAAACTAAAAATAGAGATATGCGCAGAGTTTAAATATTATTTTAATTTAAACGTATGAAACGCATAATAGAAAGTGATGGTGCACATCCCTATCAATAATTTGTACATTATATTCTCATTTTGTGAAAGCATTACACATAATGTAACGCCATTACATTGTGTATTATTTATCATTAATTCAAATAATTCACGATTTACAAAAACTATATATTTATAATTTATATTAAACATAAAATTATATTAAATTTAATAATATATACATATAATCATACATATTAATGGGCGAAGAATTCGAAGAAATGGCACATGAAGTGCCGGTGAAAGGTAAAATATTCAATAAAATATAATGAAAAATTAAAATGTTATATTAAAGCGGAACGTGAACATCGTGAGCATCATACACGTGAAAAAGAGCGTGATCGTGACCGTGATCGTGAACGTGACCGCGATCGTGATCGTGGGGGCGGTGATCGTGAAAAAGACAAAGAATCGCGTGAATCGCGGCGGAAATCGCACCGTTCACGATCACGTGAAAAGGAACGTGAACGTCCACGTGCGCACAGAGAACGCGATGAACGGCGTCACCGTTCGCGCGAACGTGAACGTGAAAGAGAACATGATAGAGATCGTGACCGCAGCCGAACGCCGAATAAAAGTAAAATCACGCGCCGCAAAAAGCCTTCTAATTTCTGGGACGTGCCACCGCCGGGATTTGAACACATCACTCCGATGCAGTATAAGGCAATGCAAGCGGCAGGTCAAATCCCCGCCACACTCTTCGCAGCGCCCGGCACTGCACCCGTACCTATCGTCGGCAGCACCATAACACGTCAGGCGCGACGTCTCTATGTCGGTACGGTCATTAATGAAACGCTAATATTAAGTGATATATTAATTAATTAAATGATTGATTTTTAGGGAATATCCCATTTGGCTGCAGTGAGGAGGAAATGATGGATTTTTTCAATGCTCAAATGCATGCATGTGGTTTTAGTCAAGCACCGGGCAGTCCCGTCTTAGCGTGCCAAATCAACTTAGACAAAAACTTCGCTTTTCTCGAGGTAATCATGAACCATTCCTTCCATTTTCACATATATATATGTATAGTTTCGGTCAATTGATGAGACGACTCAGGCTATGGCATTCGATGGTATTAATTTCAAAGGACAATCGCTAAAAATCCGTCGTCCGCACGATTATCAGCCGATGCCGGGAATGAGCGAACAGCCTCAGGCGACAGTTCCCGGTGTTATCTCTACGGTCGTAAATGACTCCGCATATAAGATATTCATCGGCGGACTCCCGAATTATCTGAATGAAGATCAAGTAAAAGGTCAATATATTATTACCTTTGATTTTTTAGCATAAATTTGAAATTTATATATTTGACATTAAATAGAATTACTGATGAGCTTTGGTCAGCTGAGGGCATTTAACTTAGTAAAGGACAGTGCCACGGGACTAAGCAAAGGATATGCATTTTGTGAATACGCAGATACACTAATCACAGATCAGGTATTTTTATTATGAAATATTTAGTTTCATTTATGGTGAATTTTTATCATTATAAAAGTCTATTAAATCTGATTATATGTTTATATCCAAAAGGATTCTATGCGCGTACTTTTTCTAACATAAAAGTATGATAATTATATTTTTATATAATTTTACGTTTTTTGAGTCAATGATCTGCAAATATCTAACTCTAAAATGAGTATTTTTATTTTAAATTTTTCATATTAAAAACGATTGAATTTTAATTTTTTGCATTTAATATATATTAATTGTGGTCTTTGATCGGATTTTAAATGTTTTAAGTGAATTTTAAAGTCTAAAAATAAATTATATCATTCCCTAAGAGAATTCCAACATAATGAAGTCCTTTAGCTTTAACTATAACTATTACTATTACTAATTAAGTAATACTTTAATCAAAAAATTGCTTTATTAATGCTGACTATAGTAAGATTGTTATTGTCATTATATGCCGTACATTATATCGACATTTTTTAAACATTTCATTCGATTATATTTTCAGATAAAAATAATGATTATGAACTAAATTAGTAATTTCGGCACATAATGAATCTGTAATAGAATAGTATGCAATAATAATGAATGAGTTTCAAAAGAACATAATTCTTTAGCATTAAAAGATGTTTATTTATAAAATAACGGAATAATGAAACAAAAATCGGAGTCCATTTTTAGCGAAAATTTGCTAATGAATTTGAGGACATCTCTAATTTGGTATTCTTTTGTTTCATTGCAGCGTTTTCTCCCTTTTATAGCGTTCTTTTTTGTGTTTTACTATTTCAGGCAATAGCAGGACTGAACGGTATGCAATTAGGTGATAAAAAGCTAATAGTACAACGTGCGAGTGTTGGCGCTAAAAGTGGACCTTTGGCTGGTGTTATACCGGGAACGACCATACCCGCAGCACCCGTCGCTATTCAAGTTCCGGGCCTACAGAATGTGGCCTCCGCTATGGGGCAACCGACAGAAGTGCTCTGTTTAATGAATATGGTCGATGCCGACGAACTCAATGATGACGAAGAATACGAAGATATTTTAGACGATATTCGGGAGGAATGTACTAAATACGGTCCCGTGAAATCACTCGAAATTCCACGTCCAATCGAAGGTGTCGAAGTCCCGGGACTCGGAAAGGTATGCACTCTTTTCATTTATGCATTTTACGCGCGTATCATTTATAAACATCTATAATCATATTTTTAAATATAAACTTATTTTATATCAAAATATAGGTATGGTAATGTATAATTTTAAAATAATAACAATTTTTAAATATTAAAATTTATTTCTGTTTTAATATTATTAAAAAAGTAATTTAATAATTATTAATGATATTCAGGTATTTGTGGAGTTTAACTCTTCCATAGACTGTCAAAGGGCACAGCAGAACCTCACGGGACGTAAATTCGCGAATCGTGTCGTGGTCACGTCCTATTTCGATCTCGAAAAGTATCATCGCCGTGAATTTTAACTATAAATTAACTAAACATGTTTTTAGTTAACTTTTATAGTGCTTTAAATTAGACTTTCATTGTTATTCCCATCATTTTCTTTGATTTATTTAATTATAAATTAAAATTTTGTTTAAATAAACACTTTTTATTTATAAATATTTTCAAATTAATTAAAAATTATGTCACAATTTCCACGAATTTTTCATAAAATAAAATAATAAAAATTAATGATTAATGTTTAATTATTTTTTAGATTTAATTACATATTTAAGAATTGATAAAAATTTAAATAAAAAACATGGCATTTTATGTGAACGAACAATTTCAAGTTTATTCTAGTATATGATTAACAGGGCTTGGAATTAGTCGGAAATAAAATGATTAAAAATCGGAAAATAAATTTTATCAAAAAATTATGCTTTTTTAATGCACTTATAACATACAAAAAATGTTTAAAATGTTTAATATTTAAGTTTTTCTTCGAATTTTTAATGATAATTATTACTTTATATTTTAGAATTTTCAAATTATTAATAAAATATTTATAAAATATATTCATATTAAATATATTCATTATATAAGTATATACTATTAGTATATTTTTAAAAAATATATATAAAATTTTTTTTAAAAAAAGTCATGAACAAAGGGGGGAGTAAAGGAAATTTTTGAAAAAATGCAAAATTCGAAAAATCCATCAAAAAATAGGAATTATGGTTAAAAATCTGAAAATACGCCATATATTGATATTATTTTTTAAATAAACTTTATTTTTATAAAATGTTTATTGATTTAAATAAATTAAAATGTGAATAAATATAGAAATGTCTGAAAAATAATTTAGATTTTAATATGGTATTTTTAAAATTTTTAAGGAAAATTTAAGGCTTTTGAAAAATTCAAATTTTAAAAAATAATTTTAAGGGCTAAATGTTCAGCATTTAAAAACCACAAAACTTCTTAAAGCAAAAAACAGCTTTACAACCCAAGGTGTTCGTTTTGTAGAGGTTTTACTGTATAATATAACATTTTATCCAATAATGAAAGTATACAGTGTATAACGTTATTACATGACATGCCCTTAACAAAACACATGTTTGACTTTCCATTTAATTTTTTGGCATTAATTAATAAATTATTTTAATTATTTTGTTACAAATTAAAAATACAGACATTAATCTATAATATTTAATTAAAAAAATTTTAAATTATTGTAATGCGTCCGCAGTTGATATTGATGAGGGATGCACGCACCATCCGCGGAACACCGTGGAGTTCCCCGAACCTCAGTTAATCAGTGCCTCGCACTTTCCCTTAATCCTGAGCTGATCCTCACCGAATACCGGTTTTATCATAAGTGCTATGATATCAGCTGACACTATATATGTATCGATACGTTTTGCAAATCGCGCGCACAATTTAAGTAATAACTATTAATTTATAAAATACTTTAATTCATTTAATTGACTTTTAAAATAACAATGAGAATGAGTATTAAGCGAAACGGGTCATTACCACATAATAATGAGAGTAATGAATACAATGAGTGAATGTGTAATAGAGACTGAGAGAGTCTCTCATATGCACCTGAACCTGACTCATATATGGAAATGTCCATTCGTGGTCAGTTTCAGAGTACAGAAATAACGAAAATACTAAATATGGACATAACAATTATATTTTAAATATAAAAATTAATCACATTCTAAAATCATGCATTTTTAAGGGTATGACCAAAACATGGTCGCACTGTAAATATGTCCCGAAATAAATCCCGAAATAAATTTAATGGTAAATGAATATCTATATCTGTGACATTTATATTTTTGTTAAATAATAAATTTTTTATTAATTCAGTAAAAATCTTCAAAAATTTTCAATAAATTATATGAGTTTTTAAAATTGATTTATTAAACATTTAAAATGATATTTAAAAATATAATAATTAAATTTTAGACCCCATATACTGCCGTATTTAAATAATATATTTAATTAATTTATTAATTACTTTAAATGTATTTAAATTTAATTGAAAATAAAAAATGAAAATTCCGTCAGTTCATTTCGTTATACTCTGTACCTTATTTATAGATTTGAAAAAAATTATTTAAAAGATTTATTAAATTAGATATTCAATTAATACTTATATTTAATTATATTTTTAAAAAATTAATTAAAATTTAGTTAATGAATATTTCATTAATTCATGATTTATTAAAAGATAAAATATTTTATTCATTCATTCGATGACATTTCGTTTTTATTTTATCATTCTGTAAAATGCTGTGAATATACTGTTAGAATAGGATTGTGTTGCATAGTATTAGTCTAACTTAGGTTACATAGTACTAGTCTAAGTTATAGACTATAACTTATAGTCTAAGTATTAGGTACATATGTTCGTGTGCTCTGATTATTAATAATAAATGTTCACTTTCATTAAATTTATTTTCTAAAAAAATATTTTAATTATATTTATTTAATCAAAATTATTAGTTTAATTTTAAAGTTATAAATATCATAAATTTTTTATACATTTTTCGTTAAATATTATTTTAAAAAATTAAAAATATTTTATGATTTTATGTGTAAATCATTTTTAAGTATTAATATAATACATTGAAAATTGAAATAAATATTAAATAAAAGTTAAAAAATGTGAAAACGGAACTTAATAATTTACATGTTTTATATGAAATTTAATTTAAACATAAATATATAGCATTTTATATATGAATAAAATTTCAATTTACAATTTTTTAATTAAATAAAATATGTTAAAACATTTAGTAAAATAACAGTAATAATAATATTACATGTACTTTTACATGTGTATATAAAAAAATAATATAATAATACTGACATTATAAAAAATCAATGATTATGATGAATATAATTTTTGTGTAATAATATCAGAAAATATAATTTAATATAATGTACAATATGTTTGTTAAAAAATGAAACTATTTTATTACATTAATATTGTTAATTATTATTATTAAAAATAATAACTAAAGACATGAATTTTAAGCAAAATTTTAGAAAATTACGCTATTATGACGTCAAAAATACTAAAAGTACATTTGAATGCTAAAAGTTTAAAGTCAAATTACAAAAGTGAATTAATAAAAAGATAGTTAAAAGTTAATAGTTAAAAGTTAGTATTTATGTGAAACAGCGTGTCACAAAAGGAAAGAGGAAAAAAGGGAATTTGTGTAAGACTATGTTCGCACCCTGTGGATAATCCATTTGGATAATTATATCGGATTAAATTTAGGCACTGCGAACAGATTTGAAATATAATAGAATTCTATCCCTGTTTTCTATCGGGATATAAGTGCTGATTTTGGCCGATTCTGAGTGACGGATATAACTGAGCATGCGCAGTGTATTGTATAAAGCTACCCTGGAAACTAGTTTTACTATTTAATCCAATCTTAAAATTTATTGCATACGAACGCGATTCAGGATAATGCTATTATCTAAATTTCTCTCCGGAAAAGATTATCCTAAGACTGCGAACATAGCCTAACAAAACCCAAAAAGGGAACAAAGGAGTTATTACATGATCGGCTCTTATATGTTAGTGTTCGTCTTAATGTTCATTTTTTATTTTTTTATTTATAATAATTTAATATTTATGACGAAAAAACTGCATTTTTGAGAGAAATTTAAAAAGTGTTCGATTTTCGGTAAATTCATTAAAAAAATTATTTTTACATATTTATTATTTGTATATAAACCTTAAATTGAAATGATATCATAATATTTTAATATTTTAAATGATATGTATAAATAAATTAAAAATAAATTTTAAAAAAATTTTCAATATATTATATGAGTTTTTAAAAAAATAATAATTAAATATTAAACCCCATATATTGCTTTATCTAAATAATATATTCAATTAATTTCTAATCATTTTAAATGTATTTAAATTTAATTGAAATATATGGTCAACTTATTTTGTTAAACCCTGTACTATAACTATTTTAGTGAAATAAATCACATACATTCCAATTTGGAATTTCCAAAGATGACTGATAACTTTAACATTGGGTCTATAAAAAACTTGTGTCTCCATTCATTAGAATAACTATAGTATAATACACAAATGTATACTATTGTAATGCTGTAAATTTGAGAAATAAAAGCCTTTAATCGTATGAGGAAATGAGTATTAAAAAAACATTCAGTTATTATATAGTTTATACTATAAGCGAATTTCGTGGGCGTATTACTATTACATTTAAAAAATATAAATTTATTTTATTCATAATTTATAAACAAATAAATTGTATTCATTTTATACTATAAAATATTTCGAAAATTAATTCATTTCAAAATTAATAAAAAACAATTTAAAAATATAAATAAAAGTAAATTAAATTTGTCATATTTGGAACGGGTTAGGTTCGTTTTCTCTACAATCACTTGCATCACACCATTTCGCCTACCTTTATTCTACAGTTCATAATTAGCTAATTCTTGTTTTTAAAACAAAAATTGGTTAAAATGATGTTTTTCATTTATAACATACATATGATTTTGGATGTTCAAAATCACAATGTATCAAAATAACTGCGTTTAAAAGAGCACGGCCTTTTTGAACCATTTGTATAATGAAATCAAAATATTGTTGACGCACGACATTCGAATAGCGTCAGCCAAAAATGTAGTTCCATTGGGTCAATATGTTGTGATAAGAAATGTTTATGAATTGAGTCTAAATATTTTATAATTTACCGTTTTACCTGACATTTTAGACCCGGTCTTATAGCGTGAGGTTAGAGTGAGGGGTCTTATACCTCGAGGTATAAGACCTTCCATTCTAATTACATATAGGACCCTGTAAGAGCACTTTTTATAAATTTTGAAAAATTGATTACTCCTCGTGTTATAAGGCAGGGTTTAAAATGTGAGGTAAAACGGTACATATGTATATGTACTTTTACATTGATTGAAAATAAAAGATAATTTACCGTTGAATCGGTAATGCCGTTGTGATAAATAATAGATTTCAACGCCATGTGCATGATTACACCTTTACTCAATTTAAGTGCAAAATATCTTTTTGATTATTTTTGATTACTGTAAATACAGAATTGTAATATCATAAAGGAATTAAATACATAATAATGATGTTTTTGAAATTAATAAACATCATTATATTAAACTATTCATTTGTATTAATTTACGCATCGATTCATTTTATTATAATTTAATTGCATACTTTTGTAATATGCACGGTTTAATTATTATAAACATATTTATAAATGTATTCGATTATTGTAAATAATGACTTTATTATCAGATTAATAAATCAAATAATACTAATTTGTTACTTTTAAAAAGTTACAGCCTGAGAATAGCGTGGGATCCTATTGAAAGTTTATTTAATACACTAAAACCTCTAAAAGGCCAACTTTCTACAAAGCGAAAGCGATCGCATATATGTATTGCGTAAAAACACAGAATCAATAAACCCCAAAAAGAAAACTTTAAACTACATTTTTGCCAAAAAATTGCCATAATTCTATTAAAATAAAATATTTTTATTTTTAATTAAAATATTTATTAAATTAATACATATTTAAGTAATTATTTTAATTAAAAATAAGTTAAAGCAAAAAATTTTGCGATGGCTGATTATGCCTTATAGAGGTTTTACTGAGGTAATACTTTCAGTAAAAAATTGTAGATTAATGTTATAATTGTTACTAGTTAATTACTAGTTAATTTTTATCTTACATAAAATTAATTTTTATTATCTAAATATTTTTCATAAATTTTTATTCAAATTTTATTTTAAAAGATCCACAATTATAAAATAAACTAAATTAAGATGAATATAGAGATAAATATTATAGTGTTAAATGAAACATATGGGATTTTTAATATTATATTTTATATATTAAATTTTATTTCAAATTTTATATTAAATTATTATCATTTTTTATAATTATATTTCATCGTCATGATATTTTATTAAATTTCTCAATATTTTGTTATGTAAATTTTTATTTTTTTTATATTAAAAATTTAATTTAAAATATAAAATGTCATAATTTATATTTTAGTTAAAAAAGTAAAATGACGATAAATTTTTTTAACTGAAACTTTCTTTTTAACATAAATTTTAAATTATTATTTTGGAAAATATTTTTTAACATCATCCGATGATCATTTTTAGTATTATTTTGACATGGAATAGTCAAAGGATACTAAAGGATACTAAAAAGACAATCACTATCTTTTTCTAAAGAGTATAGTATCACTTCCGATATATTTAATCTTTTCACTGATGTGAGTCACATTATATGACCTAATTCATGATGAGTGATTTTGTTTATTATATCTAAAGGTAAAATTTTATTATATTATTTTTCTAATTATTTTTCTAATAATAAGTTATGTGAGTATAGGTTTAACTTTTTCATAATTCAATGATTAGCGATTATTGTGTCGTTTGTAATATATTATATTTTTATATAAATATCCATGAGTATAGTCTACATTTTAGTTGACATTATACTTATATTTTTATTG
>JAQIXB010000780.1:0-14185 GCA_034697405.1 Mesoplophora pulchra | reverse complement strand
CATTTTTATTGGATAATAAACCGTTATCCAGGGACTGACAGAAACATTGTTACCCTTTTGTATTAATATATATAATAATAATAATTATACTATAAATATATTGTTATATTTTAGTTAACTTTTATTATGTTATGAAATTTAATATTTACATTATAATTTTTTTAAACCTTTAATGAAGTCATTTATAATCAAATCACGTGTCAAAATTGAGCACACACATACATACATTTTGTTGGTAAATAGTTTTAATGATATAATAATGTATAGTGTATGTTTTGTATTAAACTTTTAGTCTCTTTAATTATATCCTAACGTCATGTGTTATTTTATATCGGCTGAAATAATGTATACATTTTGCTTCGTTTGGTTATAGATGATCATATGCCGGTATAACTTTTAAGGCATATCTATAATTTTATCTCATGTTTAATGAATGAATATTTTTAATTATTATGACATTAGATTTTACTTCAAAATATTTGAAAATTTAATTAAATTTAAAACAATAGTATTATAATAAATGCATTACAAATGATATATTTGCATATTTTATGCATAAATTTATAGTTAAAAATGGAATATTTTTAAATATTTATAACACGCATTTATCCCATACTTAAACACTATAAATATAACATTAACCCGATAGTTCCTGTTTGACTGACTCTAACTCTAATAAAAATTAATATTAAAATCCATGAGTAACTTTCTTGGGTTATCATTAATCAAAGACCTCAATCGGCCACTCTAACGCTATAAATAAATTTTAGTATTAAATGTTATTTTTAATATTTTAAATTTTTATATATATTATACAAAATAGAAACCCCTTACATTGTTGCATTATATTATTAGCATTATTTTCATTGTTATATTTAATAATTGTTAAGTATGATTTAACTTTTTATTGTTAAATTTATGTAAATATATAACAATAAAATAATACGCGTGCATAATACACGTGTATAATACGGACAGACAAATACATTGTTGCTTTTGTCTTAATATATACTAGTGTAAAACATACCCGATGCAACTGTGCATCTTCTGTGTTTATTAATTAATATTTATATTTTAAATTTTAGCATTTCAACTTTTACTATAAATGAACATTTTTATCATAAATAAATACTTTTGTTATTAACACGTGTAAAACACATGCAGATTTCACGCGCGATTTTTTATTGTAATAAATGTTTATTTTTTACATATAATGCATTTATATAGAATGTAATAATTCAAATGCATGAGTTTTATTATTGGCATATTCTTTATTATTATAATAATAATTTTATATAATGAAAATATGCGTTAAAATTTAAATATTTAAATATTTTATTAATAATTGTTAAGTATGATATTAGTTTTTATTGTTAAACATAAATAAATTTATTACAATAAATGCATACTTTTAATTATTGTAAAAATTTTAATGCTATATTATTGACCATTTTAAAATTTTCATTATTATTCCTGTCCAATCATGTCATTTTTAAAATGTTACAGAATCACGGAAGAAATACATTATTGATTTTGTATTAATATATAGAATAATGTATAATGATTTTTGATTTATATTTTGATTATACAAATGATTTATTTGTAATGTACACAGTTTACGATTTCTATTGATACTCATATTAATAGGGTTTTCACATTTTGCTTTAACTTTGGGGCTCATTTTGGTCACTTCAGGTCATTTAAAAATAAAACAAATATAATAGTATATAATAGTATATGTGAAATGCACTTTACAGGTGTTTTCATATTAAAAAATACTTATGCTGCAAAAATAAGCCACTTTATGATTTGAATTATTCAGAGAAATTCTATATTTCATTATTATTTAAATAAAACTTAAAATTTATTTTAAATTTATTTTAAATAAACAGCACTATTATTTTCAAAATCCATTATTTTGAAATTAAACTCATTAATATTCAATAACTTTATACTATTATAAGTACTACTAAAATATTAAATAGTATTTTGAATATATTAATTATGATAAATTATTTATTTGAAGATACATAATAAAACTATTTTTATATATAAATTACGATTTTATGATATAATATTAATAATCACTTTTGTTTTATTTAAAATACCATTATAATACTGTTTTCATGTTTATTATCCATGACCGTTCCCGTGACTACCGATTTAGGCACTTATTATATATCCCTAAATATTTGTTCATTAATGTACTTATTTAATGTGATAATTAAACATCTTTGAAATACTTTTATAAATTAATATAATTAAACGATTTTTAAATTAAAAATGTTAAAAATAATTATAATAATAAAGTCATTTTGGATTTGTGCTGTTAATTGTTCAATCGATTGTTTAATTGATAATGAAAAGGGCTTTAAAGACCCAAAAAATATATATCAATGCTTAGATCATCAAAATTGTTGCAAAGAATATGGTCGAATATCATGCTGTGGTTCAAAGCCGTTTTATCAAATTGTGTATGTAAAGTTAACTTAAACTTAAAGTTAACTAAAATTTGACACATTTCCGTATATTGATATACAAATCAAATGCTTACAAAATGATAAAAATAAAATAAAAAATGATTACAAATTAAGAATCAAATTTTATTATTTAAATAAATTTTAAAAATATGATGCGCGTGCATTCTTTGACATGTGCATATATATTGACAAAAATCATTTTTTGTCAATATATAGGGATCAATAAAGAGTATAAAGTGACGATTTTAAATTAATATAAATCTTTATTCAAATATAAAATTAAATAATTTTTTAAATTAATATTTTAATGAACATCTTAAAATTTTTATAAATTGAATTTATTTTTAAAAAACTTTATATAAAATTTTAAAAATATATTTTGAGGTATTTTTATAGATTTTATAAATTTTCAGGTCATACATAGATTTTAGTAAAAATGCCAAAATTTATTTATATTTTTTTATATTTTTATTAAATTTTTTGATATAAAAAGTTAATGCATTAATAAAATTATTATTCAATTTTTAAGCACTATAAATTATGAATATTGCACTCAATTATATCTTCAGATATAATTAAATAACGATAATGTATTCAGATAAAAATTTTAAAATAAATACTCATGTATCATTTCATTAAATTATAATAATTTATTAATAATTTATTTTTTAAAAAATTATTTAACTGAATTATTATTCAATTGAACATTTTAGCGTGCAGTTGAGCTTAGGGTCAATATTCTGCGGAAAACCAAATAAATTGACAGTATCATAAGCCTATGATATCAGTCATAAACCTATTCTGATACAAGCATATTGTATCAGAATATCCGCCATAAGGTGTCCACTTTAGAGATGTGTTCTCAACCGAAGCATTTACTGTATTATATTTTAAATTTATTTTAATAAAATAATAGCTGCAAATTTAATAAGAAAATTATTAAAATAATTTTTTTAAAAATTATTTTTATTTGGGTCAAAATCCAAAAATCCCGAAATCATAATCCCGCAAATCTATAATCTCGAAAAATCAAAATTTTAAAATTTTAGGGATTATATTAAATTAAATTATGAAATATTTATATATTTGCATTATGTTAAAAAATTATAATAAATTAAAGAATAATTTATAATAACTTTTGATCGAACCTAATCTTATATAACTAAACTAATTTATTTAAATCAAGCAAATTAATTTTTATTTATTCAAGTAAATTATAAAATAAAATAAAAAATTAATTACAGTAAAATTTAAGTTTTAAGTCAAATTTGTATTTTAATACAAACATGATATGCGCATGTTAATTGCCCGATTTTGCCCGATCTTAAATTATTATTATAAATTTATTTTATTTTATAAAAATATGATGGAATAAGTATTGGAGTGTACATGACACTATTACAAATTAATATAACAATTTTTACACAAACAATTTGATATCAATCTTTAGTATATTGAATAGAATTTAATTAAATACTTTGATATATATTTATGTACAATTAATGTAATTAATAGTATGGATCAGTTTGGATTATGGGGTGGATTATTCGCATTTTTGGCATTAATTGCGCTAATTGTATACTGCAGAAAAAAGGACTTTTACTTTTGTCAAAACAAAAAAGTTAAGAATATAATAAAATCGTGCTGTTGTAATGGTACCCAATCACAAGAGGATAATGAAAATAAAGTTCTTCATGTAAATAAGAAAAGTGATACATGTACTAATAACGAAGAAGTCACACGCTTTTAATTTGTTAAATTCAAAGAAAAATTCTAAATTAATATTTATTTAAAAATAATGAATAAAATGACATTTTTAAAATTTATTTTAAGATTTTTGCTGTTTTTTCTATACATTGAAAAGTGTACATTTAGTAATTAATTTCCGAACACAATGTATATGTGTTTAATGTACTTATATATTATTATTGTATTATACACACGTACCGTTTATGTGCCCATCATACTAAAAAGTTTCATTGTCTTAAACATACTTAAATGAAGCATCTGTTATTATTAAGCATACATGAATAACTTTAATTTTATACACTTAATTCTCGATTTTGGCATCGCTAAATTATCGTAATTTTTTTTATTATGACCAACTTTTGAAAATCTCAAACTATTTATACAAAAAATAATTTTACCGGAATATGCCAAAAGTATGCCCCCGAAAATAAGCCCCGGGGCATATTTTTGGAACTTATATAACATAACTTTATAAATATAAAGTGAAATTATCATAATCATGCATTTTTCAAAAATTTTTCAAAAAAATTATCCGCATATTTTAAGATATCATATGAAAATAGAAAAATTTAATTCTTATTATAAATTTAATATTTAAAAATATTAAAAATTAAAAATGAGTGAAAACTTTAAAAATAAAAGAAAATCATAGGGTCACAGTCCTTAATTTTGTATCAAAAGCCATTTCTATAATAAAACCTTAGGTTATTATTAATTCATTTTATTCATGCGGAATATATTAATATGGAAAATTAAATATAAATTAACATTATTAAATTCAATTAAATTCAATTAAATACTGATATTTTAATTGAATTTAATTATCATGAATCAGATGATGATTTATTAGAATTGAAAAACAAAATATTTAGAAATTAAATCAGAATTTGACTCTGATACTGAAGAATATGATTAAAATTATTTGTTTAACATTTTTAAAATATATTTTTTATTTTTAAAAAAAAATTATTATAAAATGAGCAAAATTTCTAATAAAAAATTTATGCCGAAAATAAGTCCCTAATAATAAATTGAATAATAAAATTAATGATAAAATTATATTCCATTAGAAAATCCATAAAAAATGCCATAAAAACTTTTAAATATTTATATTTTTGAATTATTAAATCAAATAATTTAATTCAATGTTTTGTAATTTTTAATAATAAATTAAATCATAGTTTGAAACTAAAAATAGTATACATTAATATAAAATTTTATGTATTAATAAATTATTATATTATTTAATTTTATATAATAACAGTACGAATCTTTTTATAAATAAATATTAATATTTAAAAATAAATTATTTACTTAATAATGCTTTTATTTATAAAATAATGGTGATTTGAAATGCATTAATATACAATATTTTAACATTTATTTAAAAAATGATTCATATTTTTCATTTTAAAGTTAAAAATTCGCATTAACAATAAATAAAGGATTTAATAATGATCAAATGACATTTGTGATGAAATAAAAAATTAATATATATAAATATATTATTTTGAAAATGTACACTCTTAAAAAAGGATCATAATTTTTATTGATGATGTCCAAATGAGAATTATTAAAAGTGAATGTTATCACGAAATGTGTAGAGTTAGAGTATTACAGCAGTACTAATAAACAGCATGCTAGTTTAATACTAGTTTAATGCTAGTTTAATCAGTAGTCACGAAATTGAAAATATCAAAAATAAAAAGAGATATAAAAATTATTTTATCATACGTAAATGATAACTAAAAGAGTATGATGTCACAATTATCTCAAACTCTGTCCTCAAATGTCATATGTAAATAGGACTTTAAAAAGTAAATATTGAAAAGTAATAATTGAAAATACTAAAAGTACTAAATTATAAAAATAAAATATTATTTTAAATAAATTTTATGGGTTCTGTTTTATGTAAAAATGTTGACCCAAATATTGGTAATGAAAAAATTTCAAAAAAAGTTAATCATTGGATTAATCAGGAAATGATTAATAAAAAGAAAAAAATTGAATCTTTAAATATGGCACCATCGTTTAATTCAAATAAATCGAAGCTCAAAACACGTCCGTTCGCAAAAGAAAATCATACGAAAAGTATCATTAACGATGGAAATGAGAATTGCAATGTTTTCAGTGAACAGCTAAACTGTTCGTGGTGCACGGGTACGAGTGTCAGTGGCAAATGGAATAATAATTACGAATCTACAGCCATAGCCGATATCGAACATGACAATCTTTTCGATCATAAATTCGATAAACCATTGAATGATATTAATGATGATAAAATTGATAATAATGAAAAAACCATCGTCGAACAGTTCTTTCCGAATGAAACAGACACTGATAGTATCAAAAGTTCATTTGAAAGTAAATTAAATGTTTCATCTTTGAATGAGAATTCTTATCATAAGCGTAGTATTAGTGTAGATACGTTAAGGGGAAGTCCTAAAGAAAGAATGGACTCTTTTGAAAGTGAAATGAACAGTATAATCGAAGAGAATATGTCATCATTTAAATCGGAAAAACAAAACGTTTTCCAAATAATCGCAAATGATTCAAATGTCTGCGGATTATGTGATTACTTTAAAAACGGATGCCATAAGCGTTGGAATGAATTGGATTTGGATGTAATGAAACTAATGGAAACTGTGGAAAAATTGAGCCTCATTTTGGCCCAAAAAGAGTCCTCTGTTAACATTTCCGAAATCATCGAAAAAAATAAATTATTCAAAGAAAAAGTCATTCAATTATGTAATAGAAAAAGAATTGGAATTTCTATTCAAAAGACCCAATTTGGAGGTCGATTGGTCATATTCAAAGATGGTTGGAACACCTATCAAATTGAAGGTATGTACTATCGTATACTAACAATAAATACAATTTCTACTATAAAATATCCTATAGCTATTTCCTATTAAATAAATTGCATTAAACATTATTCTAGTATTGGTTTGAATACCCAAATGATTTCAATGCTTAGAGCATCAATTTCTTTATTACATTTTCTGTACCAATATTATGCATAAAAAATTAATGGAAAAAGTAAAATGATCTCTTTAAAGTTTAAATAATATTCAAATATATTTTATTACAATTATTTTACATGCATAATATAAACACTATCATTTAGTATATTTGGATTTAGGTCAAACCTATATTTTTATTAACTTAATTTTCATCCTTTAGTTAATATTTGGCTGTACTTTCAATTTTTCAATTTTTTAGTTTAATTGTATCGTTTTAAATTTTAAAAATTTAAATTAATGTATTAAATTTAAAATTAGTAATATTAATATAATATTATATATGAAATATATATAATTCATTTTTGATTATATTTCAAAATAATATAATGCACGCATTTTAAAAATTATATTTTAATATTTAATTAAATTTATTTATTTTTTAATTAATATTAATATTATTTTTAAAATTTATTATATGTGTATTGTATTATAATTATTACTGTATTGTAATATAAAATTATATGAAAACTTTATTAATAATTAATTTAAAATTTTAAAAACAAAATTTGCACAAAAAAAATTTGAAAATGCCAAAATAAAAAAATCCATAAAAATGTAATTTTATTTATTAAAATTGCCTAAAGTATTTAAGTATATTTATTATCAGAGTTAGGGTTATTTCGAAATTCCGAAATTAGAGAAAAGTCCGAAATAATACGAAATAAATCCGAAATTTCAATGTTTTTATACAAATTTTTCCTTTATTCATACCTTTGATTTTTCTTTAATTTTTAAAGAATTATTCAAAATTTTAAAATTTTAGATTTTAAAAATAATTTTTTAAAAATTGAATTACAAACTTAGAAAAAAATATTGACAATTTTTGGTAAAAAATACTAAAATAAATTTGGGAATAAAAGAAATTTTATAAAATTTTAAGTTCCGAATCAGCATTTATGCTCCCGATTTTCCGCCCGAATTTCTAATTTTAAGTCCCGAAAAGTTAAAACGCTACAAATTATATAAATAATTATATATTAAAAAATACCGTAAAAATTATTATAATGGACACTTTTAAAACCTCTATATATTTATATATGACTTAAAAGCGTTCATTATAATATTTATATATTCCGCTACATACATTCGTTACGAATATTAGTACATTAATTGTATTTGAATATACGTTATAATCGCGCATGCTTAAGAGCGCACTCTCTCTTCTCAGATACAATTAATGTACTAATATTAGTAACGAATGTATTTATACTCAAATATATATGAATATTTTTGTTAATTTCGATAAAAACCGATTTTTCGAAATATTTTCCATTTTTTCGAAAAAAAACATAACTCTGATTATTATATATTTCATACTTAATTTTAAACTAATTTTTTATTAAATTATTCAGAGAAATAATTATCAATGTTTTTTTAAAAAATTATATAAAAATGTTTTTTTAAATGAAAAATTTTATGGAAAAATATAAATAAAAATCCAAAGATTATTTTACAAAAAATCTTTATGAATAACAATTTTAAAATTTTATATTTAAAAGTGAAAGATTTGAATGTGATATCTTTTTATTTACGAAAAGTAATTTTTAAATTTTGAAGTCTTTCAATTGAATTTTAAATATTAAAAAAGTAATTTATTAAAAATATTTATTTCATGTCATTTTTGCTTTTTTTTGAGTTTTTTATGCAATGATATGACTAAAGATGTCACCACAAAGAAAAGTGCTTAAAAATCAGTATTGTAAAAGATGAGACTGCCCAAAGCAGAGACGTCATGCAATATGTTGCCATAGTGATGCTCTCCGATTGATGAGGAATGAACGGGAGCATCGGGAGCATCACACAGCATCACACAGTACCAAAATCATTTCGTTTTATATAATACTGCATCCATCATTTGGTTTTAACGGCATTTATCATTCTATTATTATACCGCCGTATCTATTATTATGCCGTTATTATTTCAAATTATACGGTATATACCTTTTGCTAATACTAAAAACACTATTATAGTGTTGTCTTTTCCAAACGCTTAATTTTTATATAATAATTTTGTTTATTTTTAAAAAAAATTTGAAATAAAAATTAAAATTCCGATCAAATAAACGAAGAAATGAATTAATGAATATTCCGCGTGTTTATGAAATCACAAAATTTAATTATATTCTCATTATGTATTGAAAAATAATATAATAAATAAATGCATTCATATAAAATTCTTTAATAAAAGAATTATGTTAAAATTAAAATTATATTTTATATTTTATATGATAATAAAAAGTACAAAACTATGATTTTAAAATGATATATGAAAAGATTAAAATGATAATAAAGATGTGTATGAATGAGTGAAACGGTGATTCATTATTATATGAGTTTTAAATGAGTTTTTAGTGCATATTTCCCCGTAATTTCTCATTTAAACTATAAAATGTGTTTCAGTGTTTTCAGATAATTTAAAGTGAATGTGTTTATATGACGTGAAGAATCAGATAAATAAACATCTCAATATTCACTTTTTAAGTATTTATTAGTGTTTTGAGAAAATGTGTAAGTAATACATGTTCATTTTATGATTATGTCTTTTTTTAAATAAATTACTATTTAAATGTTTATAAACATAATTCATTAGACTTTTTTTTATTAAAATTAATATTTTTATCTAAAAAATTAAAATATAAAAAATTACATTATTATGTATTTAAAAATATGTTATGCCATAAACACAATTAAATGGCAATTATTTTTACTAAATGCTGAATGAATGCATAATGATTTAGTAAATTTGTAATTTGATATGCTTTAAATGAGAAAACATAATATAAAACCCATTTTTATGCTATAAAATGTATAAAAATCATTTTCAAATTAATATCAAACATTTATTGCTCATATTATATAATTTGTTATTTATTAAGAGTCTAATTTTAAGTAAAATTTTCTTAAAAACATCGTATGACAATTCAATAAATGCTAAATTTTATGAAAGTATTATCTCATAATTCTGCTTTTCTTATTAATTATGATAAATTTTTAATAATTTATTACTTTTAACATAAAATATCATGCATATTTTTAATTGTTATATGTTTTTAAATAAATCCAATTTACTCTTTTTTAAAATTTTCAAAAAATAAAAATATTTATAAAAAATTAATTATTAAATATTTTTTACTAAAATGTTATTTTAAAATTTATTAATTATAAATGATATTTTTAGTTTAAATTTTGAAGTTTAAACTTTGGACTTAATACAGGCCCTGAGTCTGTCTCTTCATCGCATCACAAAATTACGCATTATGTCCATTGGTAAATTGACCCATGTTTTGTTCAAAGATTTTTTAAGATCCTAAATACTTCTATGGGTGTGACTGTAGGACATGTCCGCTAATTTTTACATATAAAAATGTCCAAAAATTAAAATCGGGTGACGCTACAGACCGTGTTAGAGAGATATAAAGTCAGAAATATGCAGTTTTAGTGAATTTCGCTTATTTTTAGCTTTAGGGGTATCTTCAGTGTCATGCTGAAATGCCCATAGTTTCTTTTTGAACATTTCATTATAATGGGGTATAACAATAGACTCTAACACATCATTCTGATAGTTCTTAGGGATGACCTTTACTTCAATGGCCACAAAATGGAGGTCCGTTTTCCCATAATAATTGCCGTGACGCAATAAGAGTTTTCCACATTTTTTGGCCCTTTTTATTTTATTATTTAATTTTATATATTGAATTTTTTCATCTTTTGTAAGCATTTAGACCTAAATCCTCTTTTATCACTCTTTAACTACAGATAAAAGTATCAGCCCGAACCATTGTAAGATACAATATATATATTAATTTAAAATACAGTTCGCGAACTTTAACCTCACATATTATATATATATTTATATAATTATTCGATGCCATTTTTTGTACATTTTTTATGTCATGATATGAGTACATTTTTGATAATGCAAAACTATTTTATTTTCGGTAAATTTAGGATAACCTTAGGATATATTTCTATTTTTTCAAATACATAAATATATATAAATACGTGTATATAAATATACAAAGAGAAGAAATATAATAAGTATATAATGAGTATACATGTATATGATTTTCTTACGATATAAGTCCATGTTTATTTATATAACGCTATTGAGATGTATTCATAACATGAGGTGAGAACACTTTTCATAGTATATTATGAAAGTATAGTGTTTATACCGCGGGGTATAAGCGCAGTTCTACTTAATGTGAGATAATTAAATATTTTGTAATTTCCATTAAAATAAAAAATAAGCAAAAAGCTGTTTTGGAGACTCTTTAATTATTTTATATAAAAATATTGTGAATTTTTAGTAAAAAATAATTAAAAAATATATCTTTATAATTATTATAAAAATAATATGAATTTATCATTTATTAAATAAAATTGACAAATAACAAAGTGTTACTTAAAAGTGTTTTGAAATATAATGTATAATAAAACAGAATTATTTATTTAGAATTTTCTATTTTTTTTTGAAAAATGTTAAAACCTTTTCTTTTATGATTATGGATTAGAATTTTTAATGCATAAACATAATGTATCCGTAGTATCATAGTATGACATAAAATCATTTAAATATAAGCGCATTGAAAAAACCGCATTAAAAAGAAAAAGCCTCTTTAATGCCCTCAGCTCTATTTTAATGAAAAACTTTACTATTCTTTTGCTATTCTTTTACTTTTCCCTATTCCTTTACTATTCAAATGATGAGTTTAAAAATTGATGAGTTTTTTGTTATTCTTTTTTAAAAAGGATTTAGTATACTATATGACTAATGACTAGTATATGTTAAATTTGTGCGAATTGTTAACTATATTATTATTTTCTATTATTATTTACAATGAGAGATTACAAACGGCTTTAAAATGATTGTATTATATACTAAAAGAGCTTTTAAATCATATATAATTTTATAAAATTCTTAAATATATCACGATAATTAAACATTTTGAAACATTTATTTGAAAATAAATCAAAATTATCGATAATTAAATATATTTTAGAGAATTTAAGATATTTTTAATTATTTTAATTTAATATATTATTTTTAAAAATATGTTTTTGACTTAAAATTCATTGCTATTTCTTTTTAGTGAAAGGAAATTCAATGATTGAATTTTTTTAAAATCATTTAATATTAGAAAAACATGAGCATTGACAGAAACATGTGCTCTCTATTCTCAGGGGAAATACTTTTGAATTAAAAAAATAAAATATTTCATTTGAAAAATAATAACATTTTTAAATATATTTTATGTAATTTTATTTACCCATAAATTTGTAAAAATACATATATAAAAAATATAATGTATTTATTTATTCGAAAATTTAAAGTTTTTTATTTTATAATATTAAAATATAAAAATTTTTATATATTTTTTATAAATTTTAATTTTAGCTGATATTTTTCTTAAATTAAATTTGTTTTAAACTTTTTAAAAATTAAAATATTCGAAAATCTTATTATTGATGTTATTCTAAACTTTTTATTAAAATAGAATCTTTAATAAAACATAATTATCTTTTATTTTAAAAATCATTCAAATTTATGATAATTTTATAATTTTTAAAAATTCTTTGAAATTAAAAAATGCTTTTTTATATGACTTAAAAATTTATTAATTTTTTTAAATATAAGCAAAGATTTTTATAATAAAAATATATTAATTTTATTTTTATAATTAATTTTAAGATGTTTTAATTTTAATATTTAATTATATTTTTAAGCATAGTAAATATCATCATAAACAAAAGAATTCTTAGGATTTAGTTATTCCGATTTCGGCAGATATTTTGATGATTCAAAAATATCAGCGGCTAATTTTAATCATAATTTTTTTTAAAAAATGTACAAATAAATGTAAATATGCAGAGTGTCAAAAAGATCGTATACTATCAAATGTAATGGATCTATTGTCAGTTAAAAAAGTCTTTCGTCTCAAATACTGCATTATTACAAAATGTTGCAGCACTTAATGATAATGACAATAATTAAAATTAAAATCCGTGCATAGCTCTTTAGTTATAAATGAGGATGATATGAACACATCTTTTCATAATATCATGAATTTAGTTTAATTTATATGGAAATAGAGCATCATCTCTATTATTAAAGGGGCATAAGAAAATAGTCATTTTTAAAATAATATAAAAGTCCCTATGACTAAAGATGGAAACGGTTATTCGAAACTACGATTAAATCGATTACCGACCGATGTTCACGCGGTTACGGTTTAACCGTTGGAAGTTAATATCGGTTACGGGCGGTTACGGTTAACCGACTTTTAACCGATATTTTATTATTAAATAGATAATCATTGAAAAGTTTTTAGAAATAATTTATGCGTAAAATTTTAAAATTGATACATGATATACAAATATGCATACATATTTATGTATAGTGCATGTTCATGTATATATTTTTATACAGTAAACTTACCGTATTTCCGCGCAAATAGTTCGGGGATACCGGCCGCTGTAAGTGAGGTTAAGTTAGGAAAGTTTAGCCGAAAGATTAACCGATGAAGAAGATGATGAAAATATAGAAAGTGAAGATGAAGAATTATCCATATAATTAAACATATTAAATTATTATACCAATAATTGTAATATTAATTATAATTAATAAATAGTATTAATAATAATAATTTTTTATGACATATTTTATTATTTATCATGTGTAATTTATTTATGAGGCCTCACTTTATACCGGAAGTGTCGGTAGAGACCAAAACCTAATTTTTAAAAAGATGGTCATCCTCAGCAATACCGGCATGCCGCTATTTGCGCGGGAATACGGTACGCATAAACATGTATACATTAGTGTTAATTACAAAAGTTGTAGCGACAGACTATGATAGAATTCGCTTAACACGTCATGTTTTAAGGCATTACCGTTTTACCTCACATATAAGATCAGGTCTTATATCGCGA
>JAQIXB010000779.1:0-14226 GCA_034697405.1 Mesoplophora pulchra | reverse complement strand
CTTTTAAAAAATTAAAATAATTTATTTTTATGCATTGAAAATAATCGTCATAAATTCCATTAAAATATTAATAATATTAATAATATAAATAAAAAATTCAATATTTTAATATTAAAATTTTTAATAACATTTTTGCAGACATAATAAGGAAATTTTTAAAATTATATACACATTTAAATATAAATATATTAAATTACATATATTTTTTAAATAAAAGTATTTATAACACTATTATTTCTAAAAAAAATACTTATTTTATATTATAAATTTAATTAAATATTTAATTATTTATTATTTCTAAATTTAAGACTCACTATTTAATTCAAACATCAATGTTGGTATGGGTTCTTTTTGCGGAACACTAAAGATTTCATTTAAAATGAACATTTCTATATTTCCCAATGCCGTACCCAATGTCTAAATTATATGATAAAATAAAATTTAAGAAAATTTAAAAAAAATTTTAATAAAATTTTTAATATAAATTAATTTTTAATCAATTTTTATGCTCACAATTAATGTATCATTTCCGGTGCATAATGCCATTGATACGATTCTATTTAAAGATACGATTCTATTAACTTTTTTTAATTAAAATTAATTAATATTAATATTATGTGTAAATATTAATTGATATTAAACATTAAATATTTTTTGTAAATATTTTTATAAATAAAATAGATATTTATAAATAATTTTCCATATCATTTTTTAATTTTATATTTTTAAAATTATAATCAATGAAATTTATCATAAAATTTTAAAAATGATAAAAATTTAGATCAAATAAAGTCATGGAATGATTGATGTACCCATTGACCTCATTTTTTTATCATATTCTTAAACATATGAGTCTATTATAAGACAATAAAGATCATGGCAAAAGTTTACCCAAAGAATAAACTAAAAATATACACTATACACTTATACCCACAGAGGTATAAATACATCGCTCTTTTAAAAGCTAAAAAATAAGTATAATAGAAAATAGTAAAGTAAAAAATACTAATTTTACTATAATGGTATTTTTATGTAAAAAATATAAAAATTTAAATTATTTTATTTATAAATATGAATATGTAATTTTATATGTTATATTAAAAGGTATTTTACAGCAGAGGAAAGTAAAAACAGCACAAATTGCGACTTTAAGAATATATTATCAACTTAAATATAAGTAAAATAACGTAGCAATTTATGCCATTGATACGTTCTTTTGCTGTATATTTGCGATAATATAATACATACACATTATTATCGTTTTCATAGATAATTATGGGATTCGTTTGATCTTTAGATAAATCCCAAATGGAAACACATCCCTTTTGATTTAATGATACAAAAGTTAATGAACGATTCGGAAGCCATAGAATACTGGTGATGGAACAATCCGATTCCCAAAGTAATAAAGGCTCTGATTTATTAACATCATAGAGACATAATGTGCCATCACTATATCCAATGATAAATGTGTTAATTATGCATTCATTAAATGCAAATGAATTAACCGATGATGGTATCGAATTAAATGAATCATATTTATAATAAAATAATTGACCATCGCTATTATTATCCAATGATGATGATGATAATAGTGATAATGAAGATGCAGATACTGATCCCGATGATGGTTCTTTAACACGTGAGAATCGGATCGTTATTCCGGAATCAGTTCCGATTAAGAATTGTGTCGGATCATGAGGAAAGCATTGGAATATGGTAACACTTAAGTTTTGATACATTTTATTTAAATTATTTAATGTATTGATACATATATTTTTATTTAACTTAAATTTACTGCCAAATAATAGTCCCATTTCATTGTTATCACTTTTAGCTTCAGTCATTGACCATATAATTACTATACCATGATCATCGATTGTACCGAAATAAAATGATCGATAATTATCATCATAACCATCGGGGTCCTCATATATGATTTTTGTCACTGAAACAATACTATAGTCATGTCCAATGCCAATACCCGCGGTATTAAATGATGATAATCGAAGAATCCATTTCTGTTTATCGATGGTCATTTCTTTATGATGATGTGATTCTTCGTGAGTGTCCCATAATGAGATGGATCCATCGATCATACCCGCGGCCACCATATTATTAGTATTAACGCACGCGCATGTTATGTGAGAACGTGCGATTAACACTTTTTCGGGACGTGTTTTTAAACATGAGCACGTGTTCCACATTTGTATTACCGCTTTTTCGGCACATCCTTCAATTTTAGATACATTTTGTACGGTAAAAAGATATATGTTATTTGTGAACATACACGTGATCGGACAATTCTTAGCCAATGGTGAACATCGATATGTTAAATAATTTGAGGCCATAGATTTAGCATTAATCGGTACGGATTTTCTACGATTACTTTTGAAATTATCACCATTATGTCCATGATTATCATATTCACATTCGATAATCGATTTAATCATTAATTCAGCATTTGACAAAAATTTTGATAATGAAAATGGATCCGTTTTTACCATTGATTTATTAGTATCATCATTATCATTATCATTATCACATCCGAATGCAGAATTCATTCCTCCGAATGATGGATTCTGTGTCCATCGGTCATTTGTTTTGATATCTTCGGTTTGAATTTCGCGATCATTCCTCTCAATGGTCTGACATGACATTTGTTTTGTATTTTTGCGTCCAAAGGTCGTAATGAATAAATCGTATTTAATCGGAGGCGCATCATATACACTAAAACCAATACGATCCAATGTTATGATCTCTAAGAGCTGAGCTCTTCTTTTTTCCGATTCTTTTAAATGACGAATTTTTTCACTCATTTCATGGGATAATCGCATATTTTTCATTAAATCATTTACATTTTCAATTTTATTATCATCATTATTTAGTGACGATTTTTGAATAAAATTTTCATTTAATTTTTCATTATTTTTAATAATCACAGTATTTTTATTATTAATAAATTCACTTTTTATATCATTTTTTATATCATTTATTAAATGCTCATTTTTATCACTTTTAATTTTATCATTTTTATAATTATTAATGATTTCATTATCATCTTTATCATGATTATCATAATGTTCATTAATACCATTATCATCTTTATTATCATCATTATCTTCTTCATCATCATCATCTTCATCATCGTCATCATTATCATTATCACCATCATCGTCATCATCGTTATAATCTTCAAAATCCGATTCATAATCTTCAAATGAATCATCATAATAATCGTCACCATCATTATCTTCATTATCATTACCATCGATGTGATTATGTGTATTTTCATCGAAATCATTACTGACATCCGAAGAGCACAGTGACGGCGGTTCCACAGACACACTCTGAAAACATTTTTTAAAAATTAAATTTTACATTTAATTTACATATAAATAATTTAATAAATGCATTATTTAATTAATGAGGATCCGAAAATTGAGGTAAAACGGTAATAATTTTATAAATGTTTATAATAAATGATCTTACCTCAGATCGTTGTAACACTTTTAATGAATTAAATTTATCATTTAATAAATCCGATGATTGATTAATATCAAAATCATCATCATTATGATTATGATTATTATATTCATTTTCTTTAATTTTAACATCATTTTTCGCAATTTTTATATCATTATTTTTTAATTTATCATTCGATTGTACTGTTTTTACGGTGCTATTAATTGTACTCTTTTTATTAGTATTTAAATTCACTGATTTCTTATTATTTAATGCTGTACTTTTTTGTGTATTTTTTATTTGAACTTTAGTATTATTAATATTAGACTTTTGTTGTTTAATAGTATTATTACTATTTACAGTATGATTACTTTTTTGTTGATTTTGTGATGGTAATACTTTTTTCACATTTTTTTCATTACTTTTTTGATCTTTAATATTATTAGTATTAAATGTTACTTTTGTTTCACTTTTCTTTTGGTCATTCGATACTTTTGATACCACTTTTGGGGTCACTTTTTTATCGGACACTATTTTATTTGATGGTGTCTTTGATAATGATGTGACAGTCTTTGGATTTTTTGTGGATGATGATGATGACGCTAAAGATGATGGTAATACTGATGGTGAATTAATTTTTTTCTTTTTAATTTCATCCTAAATTTTATTTATAAAATTTTATTCTTAAAAAATATATTAAAATGTTACAAATTTTGGAATAAATATAAAAAATATTTTGCATATGATTATGTTAATATTATTATTATAAAGTGCTGTTGATATTTACCCAATTCATATGCAAAATATTTCTTAAGTTTTTCTAAAACATGTAAATATAATTTTATTAAATTTCATTTATACATACGTTTTGAGTTTTATTTTGAGTTTTACTTTTTGTCTGTGTCTAAAAATTAGATATATTTTTAAAAATTTTAGTATAATTTTTAATGAATTTTAATAAATTTATAATTTTAATATTTACCGATCCTTTTAATGACATTAATAAAAATGTTTAAATATATTTTAATATTAAAATATTATTCTTTTAATTCTTTACAATTAAATACTAAAATTTAATATAATCATTGAATATGTTCATACACATAATAAAGTGTTATAATAACAAAAGCGGTATCTATGGATACCTTTAATTGTAACATAAAATCAATAATTATTTATAAATTTGACATTTAATAAAAAAAATTTAAAATAAAATAATTTTCTAATAAAATCATTATATAAATATAATTTTAATTCATTTAAATCACACTTTTTATTAATACTTATTTTTTAACAAAATTAAGTGCTGAAAATATATACAAAAAATGTGATTAGCAAATGCCGGTCTTATATCTCGAGATATAAAACTCCTGTATTTAGTACGAGCAATAAAATAGGATTTAAAAAGTGAGGTCAAAGGGTAGTAATTATAATATATAATAAATATATAATATAAATAAATATATTATATGCTAATGTTTAACTTTATATATGAGTATAAAGTATGTTATAATTCTTAATGCGATCGCAAATAATAAAAGTATATAAATACAAAACCATAGTTGATTTTCAGTGTCATTAATTTCGAACTGAATTAAGATTAAAGATACTGATGAATTCGTGTTTAAAGACGCTTTTCCCCCGAACATTGTTAATAGAGCATCATCAGCATCTTTGACACTATTATCATTACCATTACCATCAGTATTAGACAATTGTTGTTCCATCACTAGTGATAGTGTTTCCATCCATTGGGGTCTTTTAATTTCAGTTAAATTTAATTTAGATTCTGCTAAAACGTGTTCATAATCGCATCGTCCAATACCATAGATAACAATTAATATTGCGTCTAAAGCATACTTAACATAACTAATCCATGTAAATGGTATTAGATAATATGGGAGTAAAGATGTTCTCTTAAAAAAGCCCGAAAATACTACTAAAGGCAAATTGGACATTCCTCCGATATAATTTGCAGCCTCAGGATTTTCGCATAATAATGCACTGATGACCATACCATGACTTTGTCCGACGAAAGCCAAAATAACGCCAATGCTTACAATGGTCATTACACGCCATGGACTATCGTTTATTTGACCGGTACCATAAAACACAATTAATGCAAATATTATGTTTGGCATTAAAATGAATGGTAAATCTACTAATGTCTTTGCCATGTAAAATGATAGTACACCATAGTAATTGTTTTTATATTCCTTTTTAAATACATTCATTTCAATGGGAAATGTCAATAGTGTGGGCATAACGGAAGTAAATGATCCGATCATTATAATCATAAAACATAATGCTAAATTTTCCTGAATTTTTGTTCTTTCATTTTCAAAATTTTCAATTAAATGATTGGTTTCAGTTAAGTATAGCTGAGGTTTACTAGGAGGACATCCACTAGCACTGCCTACATTAGGAGGAAACATAAATATAATTAAAAACGCCGTCGGAACCACAGAACTAAGCCTAATGGCCAATGTCCGCGGATCGCGTATTACAGTATAATATGTACGCTGAGTTAATATTAAGAAATGCTTAAAAAATGGCATTTTATTATTTAATTGCGTATCATTTAATAATTTTAATAAATTTTTACTATTATTTGATAATGATGTTTTTTCATTATTATTATTATTATTATTATTATTATTATTATTATTATTATTATTATTATTATTATTATTTTTATTTTTATTATTATTATCATTATCATCAAAATCATTGATAATATTATTCGTATCATTTTCTGTATCTTTTTTAGCATAATACGCTAATAGAGTAATGTTTTGAGTACCGAATTCCCCCGCACTGACGTCAATTAGAAAATCCGCCGGATTATAGTATTTCGGACAATTTAATCCGACTCTGACCAATGTGTCTATTACGTCCAATGGTGACCCCTGATATATGCATTGACCATTCTTTGATAATACATATATATGATGAAACATATTGAATATCGCAGAATTTGGCTGATGTATTGTTGCAATTACGGCCATTGGATTACGTTTGTCCATTTGTGTCAATGACATCATTAGTTGAATTATTTGTTTACTAGCAGCATTGTCCAAACCTGTAGTAGGCTCATCCATTATTAATATGTTACTTTTTTTAACTAATTCTTGACCAATCGATAGCCTCTTTCTTTGTCCACCGCTACAGCTTAAAGCATGTGTGTCCGCACACGATTCTAAACCCAATTTTTTTAATAAATTATTAACTATAATCACGTGATTATCGTCCATAACATTTTTATGATTTTTGAGCATAGATGTGAATAATAACGTTTCTTTAACCGTTAATTGTTCCAAAAGATACTCATATTGAGACACAAATCCGACCGTAATTTTATCGCATCCTAATATTTTGATATCACCGGAAATTCCCTTTTTTCTTAATCCGCAAATGCATTCTAAAAGTGTTGATTTTCCGGCTCCGGACGGTCCTAATAAAGCACTCAATTGACCGCTCCTGAAATATCCATTTAATCCTTTAAATACCGTTTTACCGTTATTACGATATCTGAAAATACTTTTATGTGAAACGGTATATGACAAATTAGACCATGATACTTCAAACGTATTCAAAGACTCATCAATATCATGAACTGATTCACTCATCTCTTATATCTTCAGTTAAAACAAATGTTTAAATGTACTATTATTTTAGTAAAAATGCCCATATATTTAATGATTTTAAATTTAATATAAAAATTTTCATATGAAATATAATAATTATGATAAAATTTTAAAATTTAAATTAATATTTACATATAATTTATTTATTAAAAATAATTCATTATTTTATCATTAAAAATGTATTAATTTTTTATTATAAAAATAAATGAAAAATTTTAATGATTTTTATATGCACTTTACTTATAAAATATATAATTTTTAAATTTTTATTTATATATAAAAATAAAAATATATAATAAAAATGAACACATCTGTTGCTATGATATCACATTATTAATCAATTTTTTAATGTCTAATATTTAAACATATTTTTGAAATATTTTTAAAATTTATTTAAATTATAAAAATTAAATAATTTTTGCATTTAAAGCACTTTAATTTAAGAATAATTTAATATTTAAAGAATATTTAAATACAGTATGGATGAATTTGTTGCCGAATATATGTTTAGAATAAAGCGCATATGGGCATATGTTAAGCATAACAAATATAATAACGCATTAATGTTCACATAAATGCGGCAACAGTTTTATCCGTACTGTACCATCACATATAAATATATCTGTATATGTAAATATATTTAAATATTCATTTATACATAATATATTTAAATATTTCATTATACATACGCACATGTAAATTAATAAACATAAACACACGTGAATCATTCCTGAAGTTCCTAATTCCCATAGAAATTTCCATCATTCCATTTCTAATTATACCCTATAAATAATCATTAATTTTTTCCCATTCTTTTTCTTCCCTTTTCTATTTCCAAATAAAATATGAAACTTTTAATATATATAAATCATATGATATTAAAAGTTAATATTTAATTTCAATGTGAAAAGAGCATATTTCAGCATAACAATATTCTTAGTAATCGAAGACACAATTGAAAAGTTAAATTTTATTAAATATGATATATAATAATGAGGGTGTCAATTTTTAGAAAAATGCTTTTTATCACATAAAGCATATTAAACAAATACTTAATAAATGTTAAAAATTTAATTTTATAATAATGCACTTTAAAAGTTATAAATTTATTTTAAAATTTATAAAAAGTGTACGTGATTCACTTCTAATTTAGTCTTAGATCTTACCTTTTGTGTAAACATTTTTATCATATGGCAATTTATCATCGAAACTATGAAGTAATGCAATTGCATTAAAAATATAATGTTTTTTATTTATTTACAAATAAAAAAAGTTAAAATAAATTTATAAACATTTTATCATTTTACAAATGATGATAAACTTTAATTACAAAATAATAAAATATTTAAAACATTCATTATAATCTATGAATACACTATTGAACTTTTGGCTCAGCCTAAAATTGGGCTATTATTTGCAAATGATGCCATAATTGTGTTCGAATTAGGACCCAATACGCCAATATTAGTGCAAAATATTAGTTAAAAATTTTCATATATAATTATAGTTTATATTAAAAATTATGGTATCACTAAATTTGTAAAATAATAAAATTTTATAAATTTATTTTAATTTTTATATATAAATAAATGAAATTAAAATTTACATTTTTAATGTAATTGAATTAGTATATAGTGTTTTGTTAAAAATTTGCCATAGGATATAATTATATAATAGTAATGCATTGAAATTAAATAAACAAAAAATTTTTTAATAATAACTTTATTTCACACATAAAATTTAAAATCGAAAATTTTATTAATATAAATTTTAAAAATACATTTTATAAATGTACAATAAAACCTGCAGTTAGGAACACCTCTAAAATAGACATTTCACTTAAGTCAGCAATAATATATATACGGTGTTCAGAAAATAAGTCAACACTAATATTTTTGAATTTTTGGCTATAAATTTTCTATTTTATAGTATATTTTAAAATTATTTTATATATAAATTTCTAATAATAAAAGGAATATTTTCGATATATTTTCGGTTTTAAAATAATTACCCATTTTCCGATATTTTATTTTTTAAAAATCACTGAAAATGACAATATTTTAAATACATTGACTGATGACCCTATTCATATTACAATTTATGCTCATTTTTTGCTATTATATTCATCAGTATGTTGACATTTAACCCCTGACATTTGTTTGTCTCAATATCGGCTGTGACTATAATTATTGCACATTTTACCGTATGATTCCGAAAAAATTCCACTTTTTTATTTCGGTTAATTATACATTATTTTAAATTATAATTATTAAATTATAATTATATCATTATATTTATTTTTATTTAAAATTTTATATTTCTATTTTATTCTTTGATAATCAAAATATTAATTTATAAATTTTTTATTTATTAAATAAATTAATATTTTAATTTAAAAAATAAAAATAAAAAATTAAACACATTAAAAATAAGGGTGTATACTTATTTTCTGAATACCATATACTTAACATTAGTGCATTTACACATGTATCTAATACTGTGTGTATCCTGTCAAAAATAATTATACCATGCAGAGAGGTTTCCCTGTATTTTTAAATAATATGCGAAGAGAAATATAAGAATATATACCTAAACCTCAGGGTATAATATCGCCTGTGCTTTTCCTAATTTATAAAATAACAAAAAGTGAGGTAATGCTGTATTTTATACATTAATATTGTGTTCCCCAAAAGGGGCATGAAAAATGTCAAATTTTAAAATAAATATTTTTTATTATTTTTATCATTTTATACGGAATTCTGCAGAAGTTAAGTCTTTCACTAATAGAAGCCCATGGGTTATTAGTGCAATGAACTTATATTTGGAATTTACATTATATATATTTAGCCAAATAAAAGCCCTCAGCTTAACTTTTGCATTTTCCAATAATTAAAATGCATAATTTAATGGCATTATAATTTGTGTTTTATATAATTTATATAATTTGTAAATATATAATATTTTAATTTTCAAAATACAAATACGTGACACATTACCCTTTTACTTCAATTTAAAAACCGTTCTTATAGCACGGGACGAATATATTTTAATGCATATAAAAAGGAATTAAAAGAAAAGAGACTTTATATTGGGAGTATGGGACTTTCATAAACGAACCCAAAGCTATTAAACGTGAGTTCAAAAAGTGAGGTAAAAGGGTATTATTTTCTAACTTTTTTTAATAGAATTATATACGTTATTATACGAATAATAATCATATACAATATTAATAATTCAATGCTAAGCTTTAGTTGACTTTCACTATCGATTACATCGAAATGATTTAATATTATCGATATCACAGTTGAATTATTATTACTTAATGCAGATTTTCCCCCAAAAATTGTCATTAATGTATTTTCCACATCATCATCATGTTCAATAGTATTAGAGCTGTTGCTTTTGAGGGGTATAAAATGATCAAATACTATTGTCATAGTATTTAACCATTCCGGTCTTTGGACATCGGTCACATTTATAGATAATTCGGCCATACTATGCTCATATGGACATCGTCCAATGCCATATGTTATAAGTAAAAGTGCGTCAAAAGCATACTTAAAATACGATGACCAAACGAATGGCATTAAATAAAATGGTAATAACGCCACAGGTCGAAAAAATCCACTGAAAAGTATTAATGGCAATAATGATACTGCACCTGTAAACACGGCTGTCATTGGCTCTCTCATGAATATGGCCCCTAAGAGCATACCATGACTATGACCCGTTAAACTTAATATTAAACAGCATATTATTATCATTAATAATCTCCAATAACTATCGTTTATTTGACCCGTGTAATAGTAAATAATTAGTATATATATTGTATTGGGTATGAATTGAATAGGCAAATCGGCTATTGTCTTAGCTATAAAATAAGAAAGTACACCATAGTAGTTATTTTTATATTCCCTTTTAAAAACGTTCATTTCATTGGGAAATGTCAATAGAGTGGGAAACATGGAATTAAAGTTCATTATGACAATAGTTATAAATATGAGGGCGATATTTTCCAATATTCTTACTCTATCATGGTCATATTTATTCACTAGTTGACCTATGTCTATTGTATAGAGCATGCGTTTGCTTGGTGGACATCCACTAGCCTGTCCTGTGTCCGCTGCAAATAAAAATGCAATTAAATACGCGGTCGGAATTAATGCCCCAATTCTTATGAGAGATAATTTAGGATTACGTATGGTGATTAAAAATGCGCGCCATGAAAGTACCATCACGTGACTTAAATACGATTCCGATTCACTTTTTTGTGTCTTTAATAGTAATTTATGTAAATCTTCACCATTATCAGCTTTATTATTAGCGTTTTTTGATGATGATGCTGATGATAATGCTGAAGATGCTGATGATGTCCGATGATTGATAATAATGAAATTTTCGCATTCATTTTTTGTCATCTCTATTAATGTGTTAAGTTTTTGTGTTCCCATTTCGCCCGATGCTATTTCAATGACATAATCCGCGGGATTATAAAAGCTGTGACATGTAAGGTTAGCACGGGATAAAAATGGCAATAAATTAAGAGGTGACCCCTGAAACACACACTGACCATTATTCGAGAGAACGTATAAATGATCGAACATATTGAAGACTGTGGCCGAAGGCTGATGTATCGTGGCGATTACGGCCATCGGAGGCTTTAATTTTGTCATTAAATTCATCGCTTCCATTGTATGGGCACACGAAGAACTGTCCAAACCTATTATTAGCATTAAAAATTAATATAAAAAATATGTATTTATTTTATAATTATAAAATAAATTTAATTAAAAAATTATTTTTAATTTTATTTATTTATTTAATAGTTCCAAGTGCTAGAAAAACATGGAAAATTATTAAAAATAAGGAATTTTTGTCTGTCCCCTTATTGCTTGAGACAAATGAACATGGAAAATCACTGAATATTTCTAAAACTCTTAGTTTATCTCTGAAAGATTATAGTATGCTATTGTTACACAATACATTTGTATATCTATTGAATGAAACAGTACATAAACATGTAAATAAACATAAAACATTATTATGTATATTAATACACATATGCGCATTATACTTTTTAAATGATCACGATATAAGTGAATATTGAAAAATATCTAAAGATATAAGACGTATGTATATGCGGTAATGTAAAGAATAAATGAATACAATGCTTAAATCATATTCTTTATCTCATTTTTTTAAACGCGTTATTATAGCTTAAGGTTAAACACTTATTATGCTAAAGGAGAAAAAAGAGATATTTTTAAGAAATATTATGCTCCCTCATGCTATAAGACTGAACTGAAATAAAAAGATATTTAAAGAGACTGACCTGTGGTGGGCTCATCCAATATTAGTATATTAGTTTTAGATACTAATTCCATGGCAATTGAGAGACGTTTCTTTTGTCCGCCGCTACAGTTATGTACATAATTATGGGCACACGATTCTAATCCTAATTGATTTATGAGCATTTTTGCGATATTATCGTGATTAGCATTTTTAGCGGATTTTCTGTTATTTTTAATTCGCGATGAGAATACAATTGACTCATAAATGGTTAAATCGTCTAATAAATAATCATACTGTGGTACGAAACTCATTTTGACACTTTCGCATCCCATAATTGTAATATCACCATGAATATTCTTCACTCTTTTACCGCTGATGCATTGTAAAAGAGTCGATTTTCCAGCTCCTGATGGTCCCATTATCGCCGTCATTTCACCACTTTTAAATGAACCGAATAATGATTTTAATATCGTTTTAAAACGATCTTTTGATTTACATCCGCATCCGTTTTTTCTTTTCACATAATATGTTAGGTTATTCCATGACACCACAATTTTAGAGCTATGCTGTTCCGGGGCTATTCTCTTATTACTTTTACTTTTAAATTTTGCTGACATTTTGAACGTTTTTGGCACTGTTTTAAGTAAAAAATTATTTTTTATTTCTTTATTAACATTATTATTATTTTCAATAATTTTATTATCATTATCATTTTGAATTGAATTTTCATAATCATCATTTAATGATTGATTTTTATGATCATTTTTCGATGATGATATTGATAATGATGATGGTAAAGGTAAAGATGATGATGCTGATGATGATGATTCTCTCACATTATGATCATTATCATTTTTATCATCATTATCAATAATTTCAAAGGATACACTTTTAGTTTTTTTAGTAGACACAGTGTTAATGGGTACATTATTAGATAAACTAGTCGATATAGTCGATATACTAGGCAATCTTCTTGGCTTTATTGATGGTAATATGTTCAATTCGTTATTCTCCATTATTATTTTTTAATAATTTTTAATTAATTTTTAATAAATTTGTACATTTAATCGATAAATAATAAATAAATGTTCAAATAATTACTCATATTAATATTTTTTTTAAAAAAAATTTATATTAATATTAACATAAATTAAATATTTAAATTTATTATTTTCTATTTTTATACGTTTATACATGAATATTTACTTAATTATGAGCTAAATAATAATATAAAAATAAAGTTCCATTTTTATAAAATTATTATTTCTTTATATTCATAAATGTTAATGTATCGTTATAATTTTCAAAATTCAATTGTAAATTTTAAAAAAATCGATATTTATGACTTTTTTGTTTTATATATTTTATAATAAACACCCTATGGCCTCACATTTCGGTTCATTTTCGGTTCATTCATAACACACAATAAATATATTAATCATTTATATTTTAATGTTATGAAATTCAATAGAAAATAAAAAAGGTAAAAGATGCTGCACTTATACCCGGAGGTATATGTACACTGTTCTAATATGATCCAATTGTACTAAAAAATATAAGGTAATATGGTATTATATTTATAAAATGACATATACTAGTATATGCTATTTATTCAATGGCATTATACTAAAAAAAATTAAAGTCAATAAAAGTTATAATTTATAATTTTCTGAATAAAATTTTAATGTTAAAATTGAATATTAAAAAAATATCCTAATAATTAATTATAAAAAGTTAATTATTATTTAATTATATTTTAAATAATAATTTTAAAATATTTATTGAATTTTATATTTTAAAAATATCAATATATAACTTATAA
>JAQIXB010000778.1:0-14230 GCA_034697405.1 Mesoplophora pulchra | reverse complement strand
ATATATAATGTTATATATAAATAATTTATTATTAATTTATACTATAGTAATGCTAGTAATTTTTACAAAGTATCCAAATAGAATTACGTACTAACATTAAAATTAGATAAATATTTTCAATATTATACGTATAATATTTACTAATATATGTATATTTAATAGGATTAAATTTTTATCATTTTCATCATATTAAAGTATAAATTTAAATTTATAAATTATAATTTTAAATTAATATATAAATTATTTATTTTATTGATTTTAATCTTTTAATGTTTTTACTTTTTTCATATAAAAAAATTTAAAACATAATGTATACATATATAAATTATGTGCAGAAATAAAATGGTCATTCTCTATGCTGATACTTTTGAGTCATTTATTCGATATTAAACGGCTGTGTTAATATCGATTTTTTCGATTATTTTATATTTGACCCTTTATTTAAGTGAATAAATAAATAAATTAAAAATGTTTAATATAAAAAATTTAACATTTTTATAATTAAAGTCGACTTTAGAATAGGGTGTGAAAACCCCAATTATCTTATATTTAGGGAATTACCTTTTAATTTTAAATAATATCATTTTAATCAAAATAACTAAATTTAATTATATAATTTTTAGTTAAAATATTTAAATAATTAAATTTTAGTGATTAATTGTTAAAAAATGGCTAATTTTAATGGTCATTTTGAAAGGGTTAGGATTTTCATAAAATAATAATTTATAACTCAATTCATAAAAAATCTGAAATTTAATAATTTATCATAAAAATTCAGAAAATATTAAAATGCAAAATTTTTAAATTTTTCACAGTTTTTAAATGCAATTAAATTAAATTAATAGTTTTTAAATTTAATTTAATATTAAATGATAAAAATATAATCCATTAAATATTACAATTACAGTCAAAAGTAATAAATCATATTCAAAATTAAAAGTGTACATTTATTCATTTTATTTCTGTACATAGTGTATTTATATATAAATATATATAATATATATACATGTATTTATATAATAATATTATATTATATTTTGTGCATAATTTAGCATTCACGTGATATGTTATATTTTGTTTAAGATTTTTATACACAGATAGTTAAAGTCACACACGGGACATTTAAATAATGCAGAGACACCCGATATTTAAATATAATAAAATATAATTAAAATTCTATCGTAACTAATTATACTGAAAATTTTAAAATAATAAAAAAGTGAATGTTTTTTTAGAAAAAATATTTAAACATATATATTCATTTATTTATACATTTAAAATATAAAATGTATATATAAACAAAAAATATGATGAAAAAACAAATACTGAAAAACAAACATATTAAAGATATAAATCAATGTTTTTCATTTGCAATATGCATATGATGCAAAAAATGCATTCATTTTCTATTTAAATGTATTTTTATTTCATAAATATACGTATATATTAAATATGCATATATTATATTAAATTACTAAACACGAATATCTTTCATATGAAAGTATATACTTTAGTAATATTATAGTTATCATGAGATAAGAGATAAATGAATTGAATGCGATTCAATGTTTTGATACAATTGTTACAAATGAACGGATATTAAATTAAAAAGCACCTGTTTTAGGTCTATGAACATTTATCAGAAAAATCCTTCACAATCATCTTTAGCATTGAGAATGATGAAAAAGCATTGTAAAAGAGGTAAAAGGCAATAGTTAATGCACACTGTTAGTGCACACTGAGAAAGAGAATAGTGAAAGGGAATAGCAGATATATGAGTGAAAGTTAAGTCTATGAGAGTCAGAAGCATCACAAATGCGATTAGATTCGTTCGTTTAACATGCAGATTAACATAAAGCAATAAATTGAGTTTTTTCGCTACGATTTCATTGCCCAGAACATTACTATTGAACATATATACTACTAGTAGATGACTAGTGATGACTATGTGTATGTATGTGTACAATAATGTGTAGTGTATACACACTGCAGAACAATTTCAATGAATTGAATATACTACTAGTATATATATGTATATATATAATATACTGAAAGTAAAGTAATAGTGTATTAGATGATGAAAGTACGATAAAAGCAGTAATATTCTTTTGTAAAATTAAACAGGGAAATACAATGACAGGCACTAGTAAGTTTATAGTATATGCATCCGTTTAAATTGAGCACAAATGAATAAAACAAATATTGAGAAAAATATCTTTTGCCTCTTTACGTTTTATATGCACAGTGCTCACTGTAATCAAATTTTTATGTCGTCCTTTTACTATTTAACATGAGCACCCTGTTTCTAGTGAATGAGTAAAATATATCCGACGATATTCTTTCACTTATTTTATTCACTGACAATGCATATACATTGTATGTATATATATTAGTACTAGTATTAGTACTAGTATATACTTTGAAATAATGGTATTTGCCTCATTTCATTCTCTTTTTTCTCTCATCTTTTTATATAATGTCAAAAATTGAATATACTAGCTCATAAAATTTATATAACACATACTAATACTAGAACTAGTGTATAGTATCATATTTATATTAAAGAAGAGGTACATTTATTCGTATAATAATAATGCTGTTCATAGCGATTCATTTCATCATAGGCTCATGCAATTCTAATAATCACCTAAAGGCACTATTCTTTATGATAAATGCATTTTTCTATTCTATGGTATATTACAAATTAAATTTTTCGCTATATCCATACTTTATATTGGATGTATACTAAATGTATACTAAAAATATAGTGAATTCAGATGCAGGATCAGAATCAATTTGCATGGAAACACCGATTGCGTCTAATAATTCGACATGTCTCTTATATGACTTTAGGGCATTGCCTCAAATTACACGATGACAGTGGCTTATTCCATAGCATTACACACATTTTATTTATAAAATAACGCATGTAATAGTCTATTGCCTTTAAATTCTACTTTTATGTGCATATACACACATCCAATAATGTATATAATATTTTTATTGAGATCATGGTCAATATTCTATAAAATTAACTATTACCATACTATTACTGAATATCGATTTTTTGGGGAAAAAATTCTTCCCTTAAACATGTGAGCATTTAAATGCTATGTTATGTTTACATTCATTTTAAAGGACATTTTTATTTAATGTTTAATATTATATTATTATCGTTTTAAAATCATATTATTAAAATACATGATTATTTTATTTTGGGCTTTACCCTCTGTTATATTTAAAGAACACTATTACCAAACAGTATATGTTCACTTATTACTAGTGAAATGTGCATATAAATGAAAAGAGAATTTTTTTAATTAAAGATATCCTTAGGCCGCGGACATCTTAATTTAATGTCAGCCTAACTATACTCATATACTAATATACTGAAATATAATAATAGTATAAACGAAAATATATTCGCATTATACATTATAAAAGGGGGAGAGAGAGAAAGAGAGAGTGCACATATACATATACAATGCAGTGTGTATTGCATAGAATAGCATAGTATACATGGAGTGACTAGTACATGACTAGTACATGTATTGACGAGCAAATGTTTGAGGAAAAAATCCATTCGATTGGTTTTTTCTTTTTCTTTTATGGCGAATGTCACTGTTAATTTCCCATGTGTGAGTGGCACTTTTGAGACGGGAAAAAGTGAACAATGATTGTGTCGATGACGAATGATTACATTGTAATTAAATGCTGATGACCCTTAATCATGATCCATTATGATGTTATAGTATTTGGCATTAGTATTAGCATTTCAATTAATATGAGTATATATGAGTATATACCCATATAATAAATATATGTATAAATATAAAGGGTATTATTTTTAGGCATAGGCATGGGATTTAATTAAATTATTATTTCTTTTATAATGTATGTGATTCTATGGCTTTTATTGTGTGTGAACATAGCTTAGGATTTGTTTCTTATCATCAATTGAATATGCTATAAATGTATTTTTAATAAACTAACCCCAACCAAAAGCACATATACTAGAAACTAGTATGAAGCCTGCAGCAGAATAATAAATTCCTTGAAAGAATAAGAAATGCCCGGGATGTGCATCTTAAGCATTTCTATTGGTATAAGCTATAAGAGTAGAGTGGTGACTACTATCAAATAATAACTAAGAAGTAGAAGCAATAGCAATAGTAATAGAACTAGCAATAGAACTAGCAATAGCACTAGTAATAGCACCTGGTGCCATTGATGTACCGGTGGTGGTGTGTATATTGAGTGTAAGTATATATGTGTATGGATCAGGATCATGAGCCCCCTTCTCCATAGACAACTTGTAAAAGGAACTAGTATTAACCTTCTCGCTATGGGTGTCGACTTTCACGATGTGTACTAGCGTCATGAGCTCTGGAGATGGAGTTTGAAATCAATAGTCCAATAGGGGATGCCTGATATGAGAGAAGCTCCCAATGAGCAATAGTACATGGTATCTCTCTCTTCTAAGTAACACCTATCAATGGTCCACAGCTCCACCCTATAGTTTATCTGTGTAAAGAGAGATGATCATCGCTTTTCAGTTTTGCTCTGTTATGCGACACGCAATCCATAGTGATACTTTACCATAGTTTACAGTGTGTTACAGATATATCCATTGACTCTGAGCATCATATACATTGCTAAAGGCATTCCATCATTATATTCTATAATAATATTAAAGACTGTATATATATAAATATATGATTTGCATAAAGGTTCAAACCATAGTTAACCACGGATATTAACAATCGTGGTCCATTACTTCATCACGGTGAAGGGTCATCATCATCATCGGTATCATCATCATCATCGGTATCACCATCATCATCAATTTCTTCGAATTCATTTGCAGCGATTAGTACCACAATAGCGTCGAAAGTATCATCGTTGTCTTTGCCGCTGCCATTTGTCAATCCAATACCAAGTGCTGGAATGACAGCATTGGGTCTGGGGACTGCAGCAGCATTAGCGGCACTCTCAGCATCAGCTGTTGCCAATGGCGGCTCAGGCGGTGCCTCCAGTCCCACGTCAGCAGCCGCTGCGGCAGCGGCAGCTGCGGCCGCGTATGGCACGCATCCTGCGGCCGCTATGTTCATGTTACCGACGCTTAACTTCACCGTGTCTCAGGTCGCAGCGGTATGCGAAACACTCGAAGAGAGCGGAGACATCGAACGTTTGGGACGCTTTCTCTGGTCACTGCCCGTGGCACATCCCAATTGTGCTGAACTCAATAAAAACGAATCTGTTTTAAGAGCACGTGCTTTAGTGGCTTTTCATACCGGAAATTTCCGGGAATTGTATCATATTCTCGAAAATCACCGTTTTACTAAAGGGTCACATTCGAAGCTTCAGGCCATGTGGTTAGAGGCCCACTATCAGGAGGCCGAAAAACTACGCGGTAGACCCTTAGGACCCGTTGATAAGTACAGGGTGCGCAAAAAATATCCATTACCACGTACAATTTGGGACGGCGAACAAAAAACACACTGTTTTAAGGAAAGAACGCGATCATTACTTCGGGAATGGTATTTACAAGACCCATACCCGAATCCCACTAAAAAACGTGAATTGGCACAAGCGACAGGTCTTACCCCAACTCAGGGTTAGTACTACATTAGTACGACTAATATTTACTTTTATTATTATCATTTTTATTTCAATTATTTATTTTAATATTTATATTATTTTTAAATTTTCATATTTATTCATATTTATTATTTTTTATGTTTTTTTATTTTTACATATACTATATTATATTATTAAAATAATTTAATTATAAAAATAGTATTAACATAAATAAACTAGTATTACTAAAATATATAGTAAAATCGATTATTTATGAATATAATAATATTTATGATGATCTAATAAAATACAAATAAAAATATATAAATAAATACGTATTTAAATATAGAAATATTTTTCAATAAATTATTTAATATAATTTATAATGTGATTTTTTGTTAATTTTTTTATTTAATATCATAGTTGGAAATTGGTTTAAAAACCGAAGACAGCGTGATAGAGCCGCTGCTGCCAAAAACAGGTCAGATTATTATTATATACTAAAACTATATACTTATACTAAACTTATACTATACATAGTTCTTAATAATAACAGATTAATTTACAATAATAATAGATTAAAATCATAGGAACAAAAGAGATACGAAATATAATTACTATTATATTATGAGAATAGATTGAGAATTATATGCTATTAACTATTAGTATATATGTATGAAAATAATGATAATATAACACATATGGAGGTATATAATACATGCATATATACATACATATAAATAATATTTAAATATTTTTATATTATAATATATTTAAATATATTATAATAGAATAATGGAACGTTAATCACTATTACTATTACTAAAGTAAAGTAATTTGAAAAACAAAAGATCATCACACATAAAAAAGAGAAAAAAATTAGTAATTTAAAGAATAGATTAATGTGCACATAATTTTCGTAAATTATTTAAAGTGTTATTATAGTTATTGTTATCTCATTCCATTGCATTTTCTTATATTTATTATATTATATTATGTATTTTCTTTATTTACTGCTGTTTACTACTACTTGTACTAGCATTAGTAATAGTGAGTAAAATAGCGTATTATATTATATAAGAATAGAGTGAGAGTGGGCTTAGAGTGTATAAAAAAGAGAAAATGCGTTTTAAAATGTGTGTTGAAAATGCTTATTCTATGATCGGTGTGAAAAGGATTTTTTTGTTCCGAATTTTAGGCTCTGATTTATGTGCTTTCTTTAAACGGCCGCTCAATGAATGGATCATTTTAAGAGATGCGATATTTACGATCTGTTCATAGAGAGACTAAAAGAGACTATAAAATAGTCTGTAATAATAATTATTATTAAACAGCACCTCATATGATGTGGAATTTAACAGCAGAATATATATACTAAAATATAATAGTGTATGAATGATATTTATTGCATCACCTTTTTCAGTATATTATAACATTACACACTCTCACAGAGCTTATTTTACACGCTTTAATTCATCCGGTATTATATATACTAGTCAGGTATAATAGCTCAGACTAGTATACCGAGAAGAGCGTCTGAGACATGATGATCATTGCAGATATAATAATATATAAATATATATATATATATTTTAGTTCTCTATAATATTCATATGCACATAAAAAATTAAAAAATGTTATCATAGTAAAATCGACGCGCGTTATTTCTTCTTTTTGCTTCTTTAGTATATGCTTAGTATTCATGCTTAGTTAGTAATAACTATGCTCACTAATTAGTGATAATTTTTCATATATTATATAATATATTCATTATTTTTGTATATTAAAAAAAAACACATCATGTTTAAGATGTAAATTTAATTTTTTTTAAGTTCAATATCCTTATATATTGATACTCATATTTAATACTATTATTTATAAAAAATTAGAAAAGCATTTTGAGTTTAGTTAACATACAAATATTATATGATTAAATATAAAGTTTTAAAAAAGTTCAGTTAAAATAAATTAAATAAATAAAGCAGATGATGATGGTGATTGAAAATGTTTTTTTATTATTATTTTATATCATAATTATTTTAAAAATAATTTTAATTTATATTAAAAAAGAAATTTATCATTATATTTAATATATATTAATATTATAAATTTAATATTTTTTAACTTTTGAATTAAGTTCTTTATCCTTAATTTTGAAATAATTTTTTATTAAAAAATACATATATTATTTATGTTAATATTTCAATAATAAAACGGTTATTAAATAATGAAAGAATTTTGAGTAAACATAACACGGATATTATTCTTTAACATTAACATTATCATTAAAAAGAATTAAAAGAAACGAAAAGACTCAGATTATGATGAATTTTGATGATGATGATGATTGAAAATTAATATTTATTTATTTATGATGCGTTTTGATTCATTTTCATTCATTCGCATGTAATAACATTAACAGTGAAAAGACGAAAATGATCGAAACGCACATTTAATGTGCTTTTATTGAGAGACCGATAATTTCGGTTATGATGTGAGTCGCGTTTAAATTCATATACACGCAATGCTCATGCCACTAGTGCTGGTACTAGTACTAGTACTTCAACAACATGCACACACACACACACACACTCTTCTTTGCTAGTACTTTCTAATAGGAATAATAAGCATTCACACTCACTAGCATCAGCATCAAATACTAGCAGCAGCATGTACAAGTCGCAGAGCTGCTTTTACTACTCACGTTTGCACAGAAACACGCATACACAGATTTTATATTTTCATATAATATTTTCGTATCCCTATATTTTTATAGTGAAAGCATTTGATAAATATGAATAATACATTTTTTAGTAAAACATTTATTTAATTTCTTTTAAATTTTAAATGTTTAAAAGTTATATTATGATATTTCTTTCTTTAGACATATATAGTTATATATGTATATATACATATGCATATGTAAAATTAATTGATTTTTATTTATATTTTAAAAACATTATTACTTTATACTTATGTTACACGTTAATTAAGTTCTGTATTTTTCAATATTTCAGCATATATTTGAAATATTAATATTTGCATTGTATAGTATATGCATATGTATATACCCCATATATACACATACAGTATATGATATATAAATGTGTGCATTTTGTACATCGCATATGTACATCATTGAAAACAGAAATAATATCTCCTCACGTTATAATAGTATATATTATATTATATTATATAAATATGAACTAGTACAAACGCATAATAAACATACGTTTTTACATACATATTCCACACCTTAGTATGAATAATAGTTTTTGTACTATTAAATGTACTATTAAATGATAGTGAGCACTGTTGGGACTCACTTCACCTTTCAATTAAACAGTGCCCACCCCATGAGCTATAATGTGCATTATTGAGAATTGAGCCTTTAGATGTGGCAATGAATGAATGAATGAATGGATGTTAATTAATACCCGTGTATGTACTGTGTGTATGTATACTATTTACTAACGTTAGTATATACTATCGAATGTGTGCGGAGAATTGAAATGAAACGGGAATAGCAATTGCAAAGGGCATGAATAAAAAAGAGGGTCACAAATAAATAATATGTGAAAAATAAAAAACTAGAAAATAGTAGTTTTCCACAGTGCAAATCGTTTTAATATTAAAAAAGAAGGATATTGATCCAATATTTTAGTTAACTGCTGCGGTGAGAAACATCGATTGAAGAAGACAATTGTCATACTTGTACTAGTAGTAATAGTAACAATACTAGGGGCTTGGGTTAAACTACTGTTTTGCATTTAATTTGTTGGCCTAATATATTGAAAAGCCTGAGGGGTTCACGAGTCCCTTATTCAATGAGAGAAGGACCAACTCAACGATTTTGTAGAATAAACTAGCAGTAGTAATGGTGATAACTAATATAATATAATGTAATATAATAGATTGGTAATGTTACAAATGAATGGAAATTTTGCTTTAAACTTTTTACTACTGTTGTCACTGCTGTACTATTATTGGGTGTTCTGTATTAATGATAGCTTTAAAGCTCATTAATGAAAACTAGTAATTATATATAAATTTACTAATAAATACTAGTATATACTAATAAGAATGATAAAAGCACAAAGAAATGGTACTAAAAATTACTAAAAAACATCTGTGAACGTTCATTTTCTTAATTGTGCTATTGAATGACTGTCAATTGAGAGTTTATTATACTGTGTACAATCGTCATTTGCAATTATCAATATATATGTATGTATAGTATATTAAATTTACTAATAACTAAAATATATACTAATGTAATAGTAATACAATAATAATAGGGAATTATTTAGTTCTAAAAAAATAAAACGCGTACACGCGTAACATTATTTTCTAATAAATATAAAATACAATATTATGTTAAATAATAACAGCATTAATATTAATAATACCGTAATGGAAATAAATATTATTATTATTATTATTATTATTGAACATTGAGAATTGAGGATACTCAATGCTCATGTATGTATAACAATGGTTAAAAACATTCTTTAACCGTCATCATCATCAGAAATAAGTCTGTTTATGAATGTGTCATTGAAATATAAGAATATGAACTATTGATACATACGCACTCATATGTGAGCATAGTATATATGATTCATATATGGTTTATATATGGCTCATATGCTTCCTCTTTTAGTTTGTTCTTAGTCTACATCCGGCTCATGCTGAGCATTGAATTTGTTCAATACATTCATACATTAAAATTTAGGGTTTATATACACATTACATTATAGTATATAATAGAATAGTATATTATTGAATACATTTTTATTGAATATTTCCCTATTATTGACTGTGTATAGATTACTGCATCATCAAATGCAACAGCAAAAGATGCATATTCATGGGACGAGCCATGGACGCGATCGTTCGGGTCATTTGGGACATCATGTCACTGGAAACAAAAACGGATCAACTAACTTAGGATCATCAACTAATACTTCATCATTACATCGATTTAGCGTGGACGCTTTAGCCGGGACAGGCACCAGTGCATCAAACCAGAAATCACTTCTTAACGTTACTAGTGATGAAGATGGTAGTTTAACTAGTTGGGATGATGATGTACCCGTTGACGACGACGACGATGATGATGATGACGTGGACGTGGGTCCACTGAGTCCAACAGCCGTATCCACTACATCTGAATCGAGCAGGGGAGGTAATAGCCCAACAATTAATAGATCATCAACTAGAAATTAAATGTATATTAACTAGAAAATTTTATATGTCGAATTTAATAGCGATATAACAATCTTCGGGGCATTATTATTATAATTATCATTATGATATATATACAAACATTTGAATATAAACATTTGGAATTGAATCTCAGGCTTAAGCTTTCCCTAAGTAATGGGCGTGTTTTTAAAATGAAACATTTGGGAATTAATGCCCTATTAAAGTATACATATAAAAATATATATTTATGATATTAATATATATATATTAATATATATACGTATATTTATGGATTATATATACGTGTGTATTTATTAAGTATATATACGAAAGTATATACGAAAGTATAGTGAATTCTCATTTAACACGCACATTGATAAATGTAAAAACTTAAAAAAGGGCATAACATACACAATTGATTTAAACAGTTAATTGTTAATTATGAATTTTCATTGCATTATATGCATATACATTGACTTTCATTACAATCATCAGCATTAACATTATCATCATCATCATTAATACATCATTCATTCGTCATCATAATTAATATGTATATACGCATTATAAATAGTTTCAAATGAATTAAATAATGAAAAAACGAAAAATTCTTTATTATTATTATTAATAATATTATTATTAAAAAACAGTATTAAAATTATATTATGCAAATGCGTTGCCATTTATTTCATTTATTACTTAATATTAAGTATTAGTCTATAGCATTATATATTTAATTTTTAATTATGAAATATATTATTTAAATGGAAAAATAACATTTTAATGCCAAAATAATAACAGAAAACATAATAATAATAATGATGATAATAGAATATTATATATTAATATTTTATATTTTAATATATAATAAATGATGTGAATATTTAAGTTAAAAGCTAAAAAGTAAATGCTTCAAAATGCATATCTCTACAGCTGAATGTTTCAATTTACCGATCGATGATTTAGTATCACCTGTGTTTTAAGTGTGTTATATACTAGCAATGTATGTATAGCATATATAACGTTATGAAGCCTTTTAGTAGAACATGGAAAATGTAATAGTGTAATAGTGTGGAACAGAGTAAAATAGAATGTGAATGTTAAACTATTAAAAGAAAAACATTGATTTTTGTCTGTTAAGAAAAGAGAGGTGAGAACCAACAAGTTAAAACCCTAGTGTATAGTACTAGTGTATTTAGCACTAAATAATAATACTTATTCTCGAGTATTAGCGCAGTATTATTATTGAATTTCTATTGTCAAATTCATGTATATATGTATTATTATAGTTATAGTGAGCTTTAGTATTGCTTTAGTATTATTATTCATAAGAACTGTCGAACCGTGGTTATGATCGCATAAACCTTAGGATTACACATTCGATAATACAGAATGGATTTACACGTACAATAATATACATTTATATACTATACATATACATCAGCATTTATATGAATATATATACCGTATGCTTTGGTTTACTAGTATATTTTAGTATATTTTAGTATATATATCTTTTAGCATTTTAACGTACAATTCACTGTTAACTGATGCCCGTAATAGAGAATTCGCGTCTGAATTTCAATAAATACTCTCCCATTATATGATACTGCTATAGATCTCCGATTCGACTCAACTATTTATGCACTATTCTATGGATGTATACTCTCTCATATTCACTCATTCATGCATCATACATTCATTGCTTAAAATGGAATCGATGGTGTAGAAGCAGAGGTGCATTTTGAGTTATAGTACATGCTAGTATATGCTATACATAGAATGGCACATTGAGGGAGTGCACCCTAAGGGCATTTTCAAACTCAAACCACAAAAGAATAGGCTAATGTTTCGTTTCCAGCAACAGACACATTTCTCAGTGTGAGAGACTGCCTAAATCAAAGCTAATGCAACAGGACCTAGTAGATATACTAGTATATGAACATACGTACACATACATATACTATACATGCATATTCATACATAGTTCTGTGTGTATAACTTTAGTGCAATGATAACGAATAACAATAAAAGAATAAAGGAAAATGTCTCCCTCCTTTTAGATGATCAAAATTACACTTTTAACTATTGCTTCATAAATGTTTACTATGCTTTCACTATGCTTTCACTATGCTTAGTCTTTTTTAAAAACAAATTCCAAACTTTTCATAAATTCCCTAAAATTTTCTTATTTTTAAGTATTTTCCGTTTTAATTTAAAACCTTAAAACAAATTTGAAACATTCCCACAGAACAAAGGTTTCCCAAATTTCTCAATTTCCAATTTTCCTTTTTTCCCGTAATTCCCAATATCATTATTATGTCCAATTCACAGTGAATTCACTTTTCTTTTATTTTATCCTCTCATAGTACATATTTATAGTATTTAAGGTACTCACATACTCATATATACTAATATATAAAGTGAGAGATGAGAGAACAAAAATAGCATTTGTGTATAGTACGGATAAAACATAAATTGACACTAAAGCGTGTGCTTTTTTCAGTAATTTAATTGCAATTCATTCGCGATACTAAAATAGTAAATAGTGAATAGTGTAAAAAGTGCATCTAGTAAATTTCTAGTACATTTTAGTATTAGAAAAGTGCAGGACAAAAATTGATCTCTCCAATGTTTTTCGCCCATCGCCATCCATTTTCTCATTTTATTTCAAAAGTAATGCAATCATCAGTTGAAAATACTCATCTTTCAAAAGAGATAAAATATATATAAATATATACACATACCATAGTATTATATACTAGTATATGTTAGTATATTTATATGCAATAGAAATAAATGCATATATATATTGCTAGTATTATATAGAGTCAACTTTCACAGTTTTGAAAAACCCGATCCATAAAACAACGACAGACGAACGACTGACATCACTTTAATCTAATTGAATGAGAAAAGAGTACGCGAATGACTGAAAATAAAAAAATAAAAAATACTATTCTATGCATATATACTAATGTATACTAGTCTCATGTATACTACTAGTAGTATGTATGTATGTATACTATGCATTTGAAAAGAGAGAGACATTTTCGAAGTAAATAAACTCTGAATCACGAAACTCTAAAATTAAGACTTCAGATTTAATGATGTGCTGTGTCTTTATTTACACCGGCATTAGCCTTATTATGTTTTGCTATTCTCTATCACATAGTGCTAGTATCTCTCATTCTCTCTCTTTCACTGTCTCTTTCTCTCATTCTCTCTATTTCAGTACTATTCCAATGCTAAATGTTATATGTGCTAGTATGTATTATGAAAGCGGCATTCCTATTGTTGTTAACTATTATGATTTTTATTATTATTATTATTATTATTATTATTACAGCATTATTGCTATTACAATTGCTATTACAATGGTTGCCATTTCGATGAATAATTTTTACTTTCGATTAAATACTATTATATTGTAGTATACATA
>JAQIXB010000777.1:0-14240 GCA_034697405.1 Mesoplophora pulchra | reverse complement strand
AAAATTTCCCAAAAATTCCTTATACTTTTAGAATAATCGCAATTTTATTTTGTGGGTACCCCAACAAACACAGGGTAGGCTCTCATTTAAAAAATAATAAAATTTTTAAAAAAATTCTTAGTTTTATCAATGAATAACTGAGGTCCTATAAAAACCATGTTTCTATAAATTATAATTTTTGAAATATTAAATTTTAAATAATTGTGTGAAAATAAAAATAAATTATAAGTAAATGCAAAAATGTTTGAAAAATTAACATCTCAAAAAACGGGCCGTTCCATCAAAAGCTCGTCGACGTCATAGTCATATAAATTGTGCAAAAATAACGTTAAAAATAAAAAATAATTTAATTTTTAAACAGAAATATCGGAAAATTTCTCGCAAACGCCATACGTGTGCGGGCACTATTTTAGCACTGAATACATTATAACTATTCACAGATCCATATCATCAAAGACCAATTAAAGTATATTTTACTGATGTTATTATTTCTTTTTTAGATCCTAACTATGCTTTCCCCGTAGACCTAACCTAACCGAACATGATTAATATAAAGTAATCATATATTTAATGCTAAACAGTAATGGCACATTCATGCATTAACGAGTATATATTGTAATAGTAATAATTTAAATTAATAATTATTTTATTTTTTATTATATGCTGATATATATTTTAAACGTTATTTTTGTACAATTTATGTGACTATGACGTCAATGAGCTTTCGAGGGGACGGCCCATTTTTACACTGAATCCAATGATATATCATACATGACCTATTTTTATATTTTGAAAAAAAGTTATTTGCACTTAAATGTTCTAAAATTATCATTTTCCACATTTTTAAAATTTTAATAAATTTTTATCACGTGATTAATCATAAAACTTTTAAATTAAATTAAATACTTTTTAAATGTGTGTTCATTTATTTCAGGTATAAACTTTTTGAACACACTGTATATAAATACATTCATTTATTTATTATATAGTTATATGTACACGTATTTTATTATAATTCTAAAAATAAAAGAGACATTTCTTTTTTTAATGCATAATATATGTAAATATAAATATAAATATTTCATTAGTTTTAAATTTGCCTAAAATTGAACGCTTTGAAAATAACAAATTACCGGATTACAGCTCTCTATTCCCATTGACCCGAAAAAATATTCGCGTCCAAAAACAACAATAGCCGTGTGCCAAATCCCGGGAATTTCTTTACCTGAAATATTATACATTTTCATCACACGTGTTTCTGTTTTTAATCTGATTTCATAGCGTGAGGTGAGTCCATAATATTTGGAAATAATTTAAAGAAAATTGCATCTTATATCATGAGGTATCATGATATTGCAATATATCAATGTTTTCTCATCACGATATAAGACGGCATTTAAAAATAACGTAAACAAACATAATGTAAACTTTTATTTTGAAAAAAATGTTACATTTTAAAATGAAATGAAATGTTTAATAAAATATATATTTTAATTTAAAACTAAAATGTGTTTTTCATACCGATTATGATCGCAGAGAATTCTTTCGCTAAACCTTTAGACATGTCATATATGTAAAGCTGAACATCGGATGCTAAATCCGAATGCGGCTCAATTCTCGACTCTGACATTAAATCGCGTGTCAAATGTTTTTGAAAATCGATTAAAATTTTTTAAAAAATAAATTTAAAGACACTGAAACTATAATAAAATTACTAAAAAATTATATAAATAAATAAAAAATTAATATTATATTCTAATATTTAAATGTCATAAAATGTTTACATCTGCAGAGTCATGCTTCATAATGACGCTTTATGTATGTGTATATTCATAGACTGAATATAGTAATGGCATTTTCCCGGAATCTTCATTGAAGACTCCCAAGATTCCCTTCCCTTCCTTCCCTTCGCGGGGGGAGGAGTCAATTTATACATATTGATCCCTCCCCCCACTCTTATCCAATCAAAAATTAAATTACGTAAGAGATTAATTGGGAGGAAATGTTGAGGAAGGTTCCCAGGTTAGGGGGAGTTCAAGTTTCCCATGGCTCCCTAAAGGGGAAGATTCCCGATATGCCATCACTAACTACATATTACATGTATACAGTACTGTAGTAATTTTACGGTATATATTTAGGACCTATGGTCTAAGTTTATGGTAAGACACACGGCCATTAATACATGTCTTATATTTGTATTATATTTGTTTATACGGTTCCTATACTCAGATTGTGAGTGTTATATGTATAGAGATGTTTACATGTTCTTACATCACGTGATTGTAATTCAATTTAAAGTTTTAATTAAAAAAGTTTTAAACGTTAAGTTTATGGTGTAATTTTGTAAAATTCTAAAATTTGCATATACAGACATACGAAAGGCATTATTTTTCATTAATTTTTGGCATACGTTTAGAAAATCGTATCTTTTTTTATATATTTTATGTTTTTATTTTTGGATCATAAAAATATCAATTTTTTGTGAAAATAGAAAAGGGAATGATGAATAAAAACTTTAAAACACTGAATCTTATATTAGATTTATATAATGTATGGGAAAAGGATGGGGAAAGTTATTCCCAAATAGTTTCATCCCAAAGAATAGGGTGTATGCAGAGGTTTTACGGTGCCTGTAGCTTATTTGCAAGTCACATGAGTAATTATATTTTCACAATAAATAACGTCCTTTATTTATTTTTTCTTTGTTGACCTAACCTAACCAAACCAAATCAATATAAAGAAATCATATATATAATACTAATACTAAATGATGAGACACTGATGGAGGAACATAGTAAGATATAAACATGAACATGAACATATAAATAACGGACGTTATTTATTGTAAAAATATGATTACTCATGTGACTTGCAAATGAGATAGTGTCACATTTACATATTCATTATAAATTTTATAAATTATAAACATTTACATTTACATAAACATGTATATATATCGCGCTATGCGTACATTTTGGTTTATAGTGATGAATACTGTACGCTGTGAATGTTCCAATATGATAGATATATCATTGAATGTATCGTATGAATAGGTTAAGAGTTCAATTTTGTACTTTGCGCTGTTTGATAAACTATTGCAATATGCGCAACAATTTTTACATGTAAAACTTGAAATTCTGATTTTTCAGGATTATACAGTATTTGAATGTATTATGTCCATGACACGCCCCTTTGTTAGTACTGTTTGTGCTGAGTGTGCAATCAGCTGAGGGACATAATATCGTTTAAATACTGTATATATACCCCGTATTCATAATATGAATTTCATATATACCCCGTATTATATGAATGAAGCGTCATTATCACATGACAGTGACTCATTTATTGCAACAAATGTCATACTATAAAATTATTATATTTTATTATTATTAATTATTATTATTATTTTATTATAATTAAACATTAATATATATTACAATCGATTTATATTCCTTTTGAATACATTCCTATGTTTAAATAATATATTTAATAAAAATAATAAATAAAATTTTTATTATTTTTATGCGTAATTAAATTGAAAATGTTTAAATCGACATCGTCATTCGACAAATTATTGGGTATGTTTTTATGGAAATGATTTTCCATTTAATTTATAATATGTTTTGAAATGACAGATAAAGCGACATCACTATCGAATTTAGAGGCGGATTGGACCACGATACTCCAAATATGTGACCATATACGTCAGGGCGATGTTCAGTGAGTATAGCTATGGTTTTACTAAAATATTAAAATGTACATTAATATTAATTAAAATTTAGGCCTAAATATGCGATCACTTCGATTAAAAAGAAGTTATATGCGACGAATCCTAATGTTGAATTACTCGCTTTAGGGGTATGTTAACTTTATTATTGCGTTTAAATATCATTTATTTCTGATAAAAGGTGTTAGAATCGTGTGTGAAGAACTGCGGTGCGCCGTTCCATAATGAAGTGGCGTCAAAAGCGTTTATGGAGGAATTAAGGGAATTGGTAAAAGTGACCACAGATGCCAAAGTCCGCGATGAAATTCTAAGACTGATTCTTGAATGGAGTCATGCATTTAGAAATGACCCAAATTATCGCTCAGTTCAGGACACTGTGAATTTAATGAAAATCGAAGGCCATAAATTTCCATCATTAAAACAGAGTGATGCGATGTTTTCCGCTGATTTAGCACCGGAATGGGCCGATGGTGAATGTTGCCACAGATGCAGGGTTCAGTTTACCATGGTCCAAAGGAAACACCACTGTCGTAACTGTGGACAGATATTTTGCAGTAAATGTTCGTCAAAAACATCCATAATCCCACGCTACGGAATGGAGAAAGATGTTAGGGTATGTGAGGATTGTTACGAAAAACTCAACAAAACTGAAGTGAAAAAAGTTGAGCCCAAAAACAGTGATTCTTCGTCCTTAAGCAGTGTAAAAGGAAAAGCGCCTAATTCCGGAGGGAAAACGGAACAGGAAATTCAAGAGGAAGAAGAACTTCAATTGGCTTTAGCATTGTCTCAAAGTGAAGCTGAATCTAAAGAAAAAGATCGTTCACGATCATTGTCTTACATGAGTGTTAAATCTTCGTCGTCATTGAGTAATCCTTCGCCTAAAAAAGCCGATTCTTCGTTCAAAAGTATATCATCGAATAATGAAGCGGATGATCCCGAATTAAGTCGTTATTTGAACCGAGAGTATTGGGAACAAAAAGCATTGAATTACAATGAAGACTCTGTTAATCCGACGGCACCACCATCGGCCCCTCAATCGCAGCATTTAACAAATTCAGGATTATCACAGACAAAGAGTGCAATGAGCGTTTCAAATGCTAAAATAAATGAAAAGTTTGAAAATGGCACCTCTGATGAAATGGACGAGTTTCTTACGGCACTTCGATCCGCCATTGAAATATTCGTCAATCGAATTAATGCCAATCAATTGAGAGGACGGCCTATTCATAGCGACAGTGCAATTCAATCATTGTTTCTTAACATAACGAATATGCATTCTCAGCTATTGTCGTACATTCAGCAACAGGATGATGCACGAACGCATTATGAGAGTCTTCAGGACAAAATGAACCAAATCAGAGATGCACGTGCAGCCTTAGATGAGTTCCGTGAGGAGCATCAGGAAAAGCTAAGGATAGAGGCTGAAGACGCTGAAAGAATGCGACAGCAGCAAATGGCTCAAAAACTGGAAATTATGAGGAAAAAGAAACAGGAATATTTACAGTATCAGAGGGAAATCGCTATGCAAAGAATGCAGGAACAGGAAAGGGAATTGCTCATGAGACAGGAGCAACAGAAATATGGCATATGGAAACATCCGACACCATCGCCCGCGACCATTATGTATCCGCCGCAACAGCAGATTCAGACATTTGCACCTCAGTCCAATCAATATCCTGTCGTACCACAAACAAATCAATTACCATCGCATAATATGCCGCAAATGCATTCACCGGCCCATGCCATAGGTGTCAATCTTCAGTCGGGACCCATTCCGCAACAACAATATCAGCCTCAGGCGTTTATACCGAATCAACAGGAATATTCTTCGTTTAATATGCAGCAAATGGGGAATGCATTGCCCAATATGACAATGCCACCGGTTGTGAGTGCATCACAACAGGGACCAGTAGCAACAGTACATCCAATAGTGGCACAACAAATTGCCCATCAACAGATGGATTCTTCAAATGTCGAAAATCATGCACCAGCAGAGGCTCCTCTTATTTCTTTTGATTAATTATTTAAAATTTATTTTAAAATTTTATTTTAAAAATATAAAATTCTTTATATAATTATTAGATATTTCATTTATAAAACAATTATAATTTCAAATAAAATAACGCTTTAAAATTTGCAATCACTTTCTTTAACGATAAACAAAATCCACATGACGCTGGTAATAATGGAAATTCCGGCATTGGCATAAATTCACTAAACGATTCAATGTTTTTATTTAATTCATCGAAAGTTTTAATTGATTTTGAATTACATATGTCGGATATAATGAGATAATTTTCATGCCTTTCAATGAATTTAGCACCGTTTTGTCTAAAATGCTCCATTATTTTATCTTCAAATGTTTTGAGCGGTGAATTTAATAAAAGTGTCATCGATTCTATCAATTTAATCACAGCCATTTCATTGTAATGTCGACTATTTTCGTGACCAATACTAGTACCACGGTGTTTCATATAACCCGCTTCATTATAATACGGCTCTGATACTAAAATCAACCCCTGAATTGATACTATCACTTGAAGCAAATTAGAAGTTAAAGATGACCAAACCTCTGTACCTTTACCACTCCATGTCCCTAATAGACTCACACACACTTTACCATCTTCGTACAGATTAGGATTTAATCGTTCACTACAGAATGAAATATAATGAATTTTCGGGGGTAAATTAGGGTATGATGGCGGAAGCTGAATATCGAATAAAAATATTCCATCCTCATATGGAGTCGATTTCGGTCCTATTATCATTACAGAATATAAATCCATTCTATCGGCAAAACCGGCGAAAACAATATTCGGAGGTAATGATGATTGTAATAGTGATGTTTCTTCTTTTATTCGACGGGAAAATTTCATCGGATCATTCGGCTTTACTTTTTGAGAGCGCTTCCAATGGTGACATTCAGGAACTTCATCATAATAAATAAATATTCCATTATTAGATAATGATTTAACCGCATTATGAACATTTACAGTGACATCATCTGTATATTTATCGGACTCAATTTTATTTGCATTTTCAATATTATGACTACAGTCTGATGATTGAATGCCTGAAGAGGAATCCGAAGCATTTGTTTCTTCGGTATTCATTTCAATATCAACGAATGGTGCTGAAATGTCACCATTATTTAAAACTTTTTCTAATTCTGTTTTTAAATTATTCAGTATGTCATAACACACTGATTCAGTTTCACATTGGGATGTCGATTCATTTATTTCTTCATTTAAAACCGATTTTTGTAAATTTTCAGAATCATTAGAATTATGCGATAAATGTTTAATTTCAAAAAATCGCTTTAAAATTTCTTTTGTATTTTCTAAGATTTTATTTCTGCTTTCAGCTGAATCATTTTCCACACTCTTTTCGGCACTCATTTCTTCATTATTTGTGTTAATTGTATCATATAATGATAAAATACTTTTAACAAAAGATGCATTTTTATACGAAGAAAGTAAACTCAGATCAAAAACGTCTTTTAATTGCTTTAAAGAGCTTTTCACAATTGACAATGATTCATTCGATTTTTGTTTTTTCGGCTGAGGTTCGCTTTAAAATAATTAATAATAATTATAATTACATTTTATTAATATTATATTTTTATAATTTTAATTTATCATTAATTTCAATGCATATAACAATTACCTTTCATTTAAATGTGAATCTGATGATGATATCGATTCCCAACTATCAATAGAATAATCATCCATAGATTTATTTATTGAATCATCAAAAGTGCTAAAAGAACTATCGTCATCGGCCCATAAATCATCAGCATCCTTTATTAAGAAACATATAATATTAATTAATAAAAAGTTAATATTATATACAATAATATTTACATATTCTCCAACAATAAATAGCTCATGGGGATATACTAATGAAATGCTATCATCACTCCATATGCATTTCAATTGACCATTGATCAAAATATCGATTATTTGTCCGGCTTTTGATTGTTCATTTGATATCACAGAAGACATTTTCGTGACACAACATCCGTGTCTAAAATTGAAATATGAATGATCTTTAATTTCATAGACACTCACAGATTCTTCATTTAGAAATTCGGGCATATTTAATGATGATGATGACGTCACAGTTCTGAACCATTTTACATCAGCGATTCTCTCTGAATGATTAACCTTTTGAATGACCCCATATTTAAATAAATCATTATCTTCACTTTTTTCAGGGACAACATAATCGGCGGGAAAAAAATCATGATCATCAATATAATGCGCGGGATACAAATTAACTGATGGAATATTTTCCTCCTCTGATCCATTTTGCCATACGACAGATGCATATGTTTGTGTTGAGATGATTTCGATCGGATACCGGTATCCCGCACTTAGTTTTATCGGTAAAATGCGATTTGCGTATAGATCTCTTTGAGCGGCCTTTAGTTTTTTTGATTTCCCGCGTTTAATCGAATATGATGACCTATTCTTTGATCGGTGATTGTTTAATGTACGATCATCCGCATTAATCTGTGAAATATTAGAATTTTCAGAAATTTCCTTAAATGTGCATTTATGTTTTTTTCTTTTTTTATTTACAAATAAATCATAATTCAATTTTTCACTTTCAATTTTGTTCAATTCATTGATGGAAATTAGTTTATCATCAGCATTAATCGTGTAATAAAAGCGATCTCCGATTTGTAACGAACTTTTACCATAATAATTTAAACATTTCACACGTTCTAAATCTTTGCCCTGAATTATTGAGTTTAGAGATTTCATTTGATCTTTGCTTTTAACATTTATCTCTTTTAATTCATGGTCTTTATCTTCACATTCACCGTATTTATTATCTTTTCCTTTATTATCAGAGCATTTGTCCATTGACAGTGAACATATCCAATCGATATTTACGCTCTTAATTCTGATATTTTCGACCGCGATTTTGATCTTAGAATTGCGCTGATGATTCGAATTTAAAAATGATTCCATTTCTTTTGTTTTATGAATCCATTTCGCGTTTTTAATGCTTTTCTTTAATCCGATTAACTTTTGGCCGATATAAAAGTCATAATTATTAAATTCGGAATTATCAATACCTTTAACCACTAAAAGGTCTTCAAAATCTTCAATATCATCACCATCGATGGTGAAAAGAGATTTATCCGCACATTTCAGCGTTAATTCATAGGTAATTCTGCGGATATATCCGATACGAGAATCGAACACACATATGGTATCAATGAATAGCGGAGAAAGTGATTCAAGAAATTGACACCTCACATTTTGTATCACTTTATCAGTACCGATTATTCTTATGGTCGCATATATATCAACATCTTTACAATAACCGAATTCATCGATGATAATAAATCCATTCTTTGACATTCTTTTCACGACATCACCATGAAGAAGTGCGCGATCATAAAGTTTGACCTTAGGAATCAAAACGATTATAAAATGTCATTTTAATGGTATATTAACCTCTTTCTCTGTCACGAGTTCAGACTGACCCATCGGATACCATGAAACCTTTGCATATCCGTGCTTAGCCCTTTTCCATCTATTGTCTGAATCTTCTGAATCTGAATCCGAATCACTATCATCCGATGCATTTTCTGAGTTTTCAGTGACGACACCGTATTGAATCATTCCGCTCTTTTCAATGCGAATCACTATGTCCTCATCAAAGAGGACACACTCATTTCTTCGTGCTGATGATGAATTCATATTCTTTCATATATGAGTTTATTATAATTTAAATGTTAAATGTGAATAAATATAACAATAAAATAATGAATGAATATTTTCGAATTATTTTTTAGACATTAAACGATTGCAATAATCATATGTGAGGGAACATTATATAATTTCAATAATGACGTGATTCATATACATAAACGATGAGTAAATGACTATGATATTAAATAACTTTTTATAAAATTATGATGTTTTCTTTAATATGTGAACATTTTACAAAAATTCTTTTCATAATTAAAATTTTAATTCATATTTATAATGGAATCACATTCAAATGTTTTATTTTAAAAAAAATTTATTAAACATAAGTTACATTTGAATTTTGAAGCTTAACATAGAGTGACGTAACGTTTCGATTCAAAACTTTTGAACATACATTTTAATATGAAATAAAATCAAAACCTTTAAAATGATAATATATCAATGAATTAATCAAAACTCAAAAATGCTGCTTTTATCATCGAAATTTTTATTCATCGGTTATGAATGATGTCATAGATTTGAGTAAAACTCAAATTCAAAGTGTTTTTAGTATGATTAAAATGCTATTATTAATTGAGTTTATTATTAAATAATAATATTATAATAATAATAATATTAAATGATGGTATTAAATGATGGTATTAAATAATGGCATACATTGAGCATTATGTTTATAATTTCCGGTGTTTTCTAATACATTATGCGGTGAGCATATGAAAGGGTCATTTGTTTGATTCATCCATTTTTTAAGTAATTTTTTTAATTTTATAACATTTTTGGTATTTTTATATTTTTCGTATTCATTGTGAACTTCGTGTGGATCATGAATTAAATTGAAAAATTCCCATTCATTTCTATAATAATAATATGTCAAATTTTTGAACCAATGTGTGGGCTGTGCTTTTTTAGTGCGGTTTAAAAGGTCCTGAAATGTCATTGAAACGTAAAAGTCCTGATCGATGAGAAACGGTGACAAATAATTCATATTATGGATGAGTTTATACCGATGCGTTCGAACGCAGCGCATCGGATAAAACATGCTAATTTCATGCATATTATGACTGCCAAATACTGCACGCGAAAATCCATCCCTTTTCTATACTCATATTTAAATGAATGTTTAATTCTCTGTTTATATTGTCATATGCACCGTTAAAAATATTTCAGATTTAACCGGTTATGGTCATCAAATTATATAATTCATATTACAGCATTGGAAAAAACCGAAGGCCGGAATTGGGGTCGAATCTTAGCTCATTTATAGCATATCTTTAATTATCATGGACAAATTCAATTGCAATTCAGACCTTTGATTCTCTCCTTTCCTATAAGTAAATGTCCATGTTAGGCTATGGTGCACATACTTATTTAGTTTGAAGACCCTTTAAGTCTTATATTTAAATATGTTTACAAATATTACAGCATGAGTTAGGGTTTTAGATATAAATTGCAACTGAATTTGTAAATGTCATATCTATTATTTGAATGAACTTTATTTGTTAACATATATAATTGGGAATGAATTTTATACTCATATTAAGTTCAATCACGTTGCAATTTAATTTTTGGCCTTAACTTTTGCTGTAATGATGATCTTTAGTTACCATTTCAGTGAAATGTAATAGTGAAGTTCCCGTTAACTTAATCTTTTTACCAAAAAGTTTATATGCCGGAAATGTAATATGAAACCATTCTAATATGGTCGGTACTAAGTCGAGATGTGATACTTGAGACGAAATTTCCTAAAATAATGTTCATTTATAGCAAAATACAATTCATAAAATTTTTAATTTTTAATTAATTCATTATAAATTAATATTAAACATTAAAAAGTTTTAACATTAAAGAGTGTTTTAATTGATTAATTGATTTTATAAAAGTAATATTTTATAATATTTTCTAATAATTTTTATATATAAATGTAACATAATAAATATAATTAAAATAATAATTAGAGACGTAAATAGTGCTTAAAATGCTTATATTTTAAGAGATATCAAAGAAATAATTAAATATGTGTCCATATCTATTAAAAATGTTACCTTTGACCCAAAAAATTTGCTTTATTTTGTTTTTTTAGTTCATTTTCCTCAAAAAATTTCTTTACTCCCCTATTTTGTATTTTTAAAATTTTAAATATGTGCTTTTTATATTACTTTTTTGGTTTATTTCGCCTTAAAAATTCCTTTACGCCCCTCTTTGTATTTTCAAAATTTTTGAAAAATACAATTTTTCAAAAGTTTTTTTTTGTCATTTTAAATGCTTTTTGTGGTCTAAAATTTTGGCTTAAATTTACGTCTATAATAATAATATACCATACCTCTCCCCAATTTTGAGGGTATAATGGATTTGAAACTAATAACGGCTCTTTTATTCCCGAATCATAGAGATTTGTGCGTCCGTTAGGAAATGGCGGACCATTATCGGACGTATAAATTATTAAAGTGTTTTCAATATAATTAAACATTTCTAATTCTTTAATAATTAATCCGATACCTTTGAAAAGTTTAAATAAAAGAAAAGACTGTTTTAATAAACATTTATTACATTAGATTACTTTGATCTAGTACCTTGATCTAGTCTACTTATTGTAGTATATTGTGCCGCGATGTCTTCACGTGCACTTTTAGTGTCAGGAATATAATACGGTACTTTAATTTGAGACTCATTATATTTGACGGGCGTCCAATCGGAGATGATTCCCATGTTTGGCTCACCGTTTCCGAATTTTTCACAAAAACCTCCATACTCCGGATTTGTATGTCCGCATCGATGAGGGTCATGAAATGCAACGAAAAGAAAAAATGGCCTAAAATTAAGTTTAAAATTTTAATTTATTATGTTTTCAATTTCAGTTTATTTGTATTTAATTTTTTATATTTAATAATATATTTTGGCATATTCCGGTACATATCATTGAAACGATGTAAAGTGATCACTCTAAAATTTCATACCCTAAAAATTTTTAGAGTTTGAAATTTGAAAGTGCAAAATACCATCACAGTATACAGGAACTTTTTCTTAAAATAATGTAAATATGAAAATGTGTATTTACACAGTGTGAAATTATGCTCTATACTTTAGAAATTAATCAAAAATAGAAATACAGCAGAGTGTGAAATTATAGATCGTAAAATTATACAGTTGCACTGTACATTAATTTACTTATTATTGTTTGATTGAAGAAATTTTCTAACTAGTTGTTTTATATAAGTAATATTTCTTCCGACCTGCATTATTGAATGGTTTTCTTCAGTATAACTATAATCAAATGGATAAACATTATTAGGACCGACATGCTTTTTTCCGATTATCCCTAAAATTAAATTTTATTATTAATAAATTAAAATTCTATTATTTTACAGAATAAATAATTAAATTTTTTGATTTAATTTAATCTTTTTACTTTAATGTGTTTAATAATACTATTATAATATTATGATAAAATTTTTACATGAATTTTATTTTTATTTTAATTTAAAACTTTTTAATAAAATAAAATTTTGAAATTTCAATTTTTAGGAAATTTAAAATATTTTATATATTAAATTATATTTAAAATATTAAATAAAAGCATTTTATTATTTAATATTTGCATATATATATTTAAATTAAATTAATGTTTATGCCTTTACCTGTTCTTATTCCATTGTCTTTAAGTATTAGAGAAATGCTTTTGACACTTTCAAATGAATTAAAATTATGTACACTATGATGAAGTCCATACATTCCATTCTGATGTGATGGTAGTCCTGTTAAGATACTAGCTCTACTAGGCGAACATGAACTTACACTTGTAAATGCATTTTTAAATATAATGCTTCTATATTTTGAGAATCAAATTTTAATTAATTATGAATTAAAATATTTTACTTTTGTCAAAGTATATTACCTTTGTGCTAATTTCTCTATATTCGGAGTTTGACACACTGTATTATTATAAACAGAACTTTCGAGTCCCGCATCATCGGCTTTTATAATTGAAAATAAAATATATAAATAAAATATAAAATATATTCTTTAATTTAATAAAATTTTTTAAATAAATTAATATATTGATACCTAAAATAAGTAATACGTTTTTATTTTTTATTTTAATGTTAAACGAAACTTTTAACGTAAATAACATTACTATGATTATTATAAATGTTTTCATTTTTAATGATTTTAATTTTATATAAAAAATAAAATATTTTAAAATTTAATAAAAAACATAATTTATCATATATTCTTATAAAGGAATATAATATTATTTTCAAATAAAAATTATTATTATTATTATTAAAAAATCAATAAATATATTTCTATTTATAAACGTTCATATAGAATCAGTCATTCTTTTCTTAAATCTTTTCTTTGAACACTGAGACGATGTGATATTATTACAGTGAAATATTACAGTGAAATACAAAAACAATGCACTTTAGACTTAGAGATAATAGAAAGATACACTCTGAGATATTTTATGGTATAACTATATATAGTTAATGTAAATTTATATAATACACGAATATAATACCAGACACACAAAGTAATTTATATAAAGTATCATGATCAGATTATTTCTCAATCGCATTTTTACTGAAAAGTTAAATTCTTAAAAATAAAATTTTTATAAATTTATTTTATAATAAATAAAATTTGAATTTAAAATATTTAAAAATTTTGAATGCTATAAATTTATAAAATAAATATAAAATAAAATTTTAAAATAAAAAACTAAACATAATTTTTAAATAATTCCATTAAAAGTTTTAGAGAATATATTAAAATTTTAATTAAAT
>JAQIXB010000776.1:0-14241 GCA_034697405.1 Mesoplophora pulchra | reverse complement strand
CATTAAAGAAAAGCTAAGGAAATGTGGGAATATGTAAGCACATTAAAGAAAAGCTAAGGAAATGTGGGAATATGTAAGCACATTAAAGAAAAGCTAAGGAAATGTGGGAATATGTAAAGGCCATTAATTTATCGTCAGAGCGTATTCATAAATATGCTTTATTAACATTAAATGGTCATATATGATCAATATACTTTACAGAAAAGTATATTTTAACTTAATTTTTATTTAAATATATTTATATTATTATATTATGTAATATTTTAAATTTATTGATATAACAAAATAAAATTATTTAAATATGTTTTAAAATTAATATTAATAAAATTAAAATTTCAAAATTATAAAACTATGAATATAAAAATTTTCAAAAATTATGAAATTCCAACATTTTAACGATTAAAAGGTATATTAATAAATTTAATAAATTGATAATTTTCAGTCATTAATTAGTATATTTATTTATATTTATATACACGCTTTTCATAAACGTAAATTTCGAAAGTAAAGTTAAGAAAGTATGTTACGAAAGTAAAGTTACAATTTTAGTTAAAAATTTCACTTTTTCATACATTATATATTTATTATGTCAAAATTCAAATAATTTTTATATATTTAAATATTTATATCAATATATTAATATCAATATATAAATTCCCAAAAATGCAGGACATATTCCGGAATCATTGAGAGGTACAAATACAGGGGTATTCATAGGCAATTGTTACAATGAAATTCCATCGGCACACGCCGAAGACCATTCTAAGGTCAGCGGATACGTTCAGACACATGCTCAAATACTCTCTCGAATTTTTGGCTTTAATGGTCCGAGTTACTTATATGACACCGGTATTTTACTTTATTATTTTATTTTATTAATTTATTAATATCAAAATATTAATTAAAATTTTATCATATATTAAAAGTTAAATTATAAAAATTTATGTAATAATAGTATATTATGAAATAATAGTTTAATATTTTAAAGCAATAATTAGGGTCATCCGAATTTACGCGTGAATATAAATAAAGAAATCATTGAAATAATACTTATAAAATACGCTCAAATTGTTGCTAATTAATACTTATGACCCTAACACTTGTTATAGTTTATACATCTGTATATCTGCCAAATTATATACTTAATTTATCTCTATTATTATTTAATAAATAATATTATGACATGCTTATGAAGTGATTCAATAGTAATGCCGATAAAATAAAATTAATAACTATTTTATTATTTATAAATAATTATATTTAATTTTTTATATTAAATATAAAATGTTATATAATAATTACAATTATACAATAATGCACAATTATTACATTGTATAATATATTATCAAAATATCGTATGACTCCTCATAACCAATACTGTGTATGTATAAACACATGCATGCACAGTGCTGGTTATGAGTAGTCACACGATATATATTATGAAAATGTGAATTATGCACATTATAATTAGTGTAATATATCATATTATAGAATAAAAAATTGACAAAAGACAGAGAATAGAGCTGTTTATTTTGAAAATATTAATTTATATAATAAATGAATAAAATAAATTAAATATAATTATTAATTATATAATATTGATTATGTACAGCATGTGCGTCGAGTTTCTGTGCATTGCATGAGGCGATAGTGTCATTACGCAATGGTCAGTGTGAACGTGCGATAGTGTCGGGTATTAACATATCGATACGTTCGACATCACAATTGCAATTCTATCGTTTGAATATGTTATCGGACGATGGTCATTGTAAATGTTTAGATTCAGACGCTAATGGTTACGCAAAAGGAGAGGCGTGTGTCGTTATACTTTTGGAAAAGAAAACTCACGCTAAACGCGTTTACGCGTCCATTGTCCATTCAAAAACAAATACCGACGGTTTTAAGGAATCGGGAATTACGTATCCATCGTGGAAAATGCAATGCAAACTAATGACAGAGACTTATAAAGAATCAGGAATTGACCCAAAGTCTGTGGATTATGTTGAAGCACACTGTACGGGGACTCAGGCGGGTGATCCCGTGGAGATGAGGGCCATTTCCACCGCTATGGTCAAAAATAAAGGCCGAAATAAACCATTAATGATCGGAGCTTTGAAATCAAATATCGGACATACCGAAAGTGCATCGGGACTGTGTTCACTAACAAAAGTGATACTCTCATTTCAGAATAAATGCATACCCCCGAATTTACATATGAAAAATCCGAACCCTAAAATTGAGGGTCTCATGAACAATACACTCATGCCCATTGTTGAGAATACACCTTTTAATGGGGGTACCGTTGGATTGAACTGTTTCGGTTTCGGCGGTGTCAATGTCCATATTATTGTTAATTCATATGATGATAAAGAAACGGATGATAATAGTTATGTATTAACTAATAATAGTATACCGCGATTAGTTACTATGTGCGGTCGAAATGAATATTCAGTAAAATATGTGTTTAATAATTTAAGAGAAAATCCGAAAAAAGTTACACGCGAATTTTTAGCACTTTTAAATGACATTTCAAAAATGGTACCATTTCCTGATGGTAAAGGTCAGGAAATGGGTTTCAGAGGATTCACCATTTTAAACAATCATATTAAAAATAATGAGGAAAATGACGTCATCATAACGGATGTGCCTAAAAATAAAAAAGAAATTTGGTACATAATAACGGGTATGGGATGTCAATGGAATGGTATGGCTAAAGAATTAATGTCCATTGATATATGCGAAAAATCATTAAGAAATTCATCTATGATTTTATTAAAAAATTTTGGAATAAATTTATTAAACATTTTAATTAATTCTAATGATGGTAATGATAATAAAGAAATGTCACCATTAATATCTTTTATATCCATCGCTGCGATTCAAATCGCATTAATTGATTTACTCAAAGATTTGGGCATAAATCCCGATGGTATCATTGGTCATTCCATAGGTGAAGTATGCTGTGCATATGCTGATAATAGCCTAACTTTGGAAGAGACGATACTAGTATCATATTGGCGTGGAAAGTGCATTGAGGATGCTCAGCATTTAATGGAACGCGGTTCAATGGCCGCTGTCGGATTATCGTGGAATGAGGCCATTGCGCGATGCCCTCCAAATGTAACAATAGCATGTGATAACGCTGATGATAGTGTCACTATTTCAGGCGAAAGTAAACATATCGAAAAGTTTACGGATGAACTAATTAAAGACGGCATTTTTGTGCGTAATGTTAATAACGATGGAATAGCTTTTCACAGTCCAATTTTAAATGTAATAGAATCAGAACTTAGATGTAAACTAAACACTATTATTAAAAATAAAAGGATACGATCGTCAAAATGGATCAGTACATCTTTTGATGAAAAAGAATGGACACACGATTACGCTGCACAATGTTCAGGCGATTATTTTGTCTATAATTTGCTATGTCCCGTTTTATTCAGAAATGCATTGAAACGCGTTCCTAAAGATGCCATCATAATGGAAATTGCGCCGCATCATTTGCTTATGCCCATCGTTAAGAGAAATTTAGGCTCTCATATCACATGTTTACCATTAATGAAAAGAAATAATAACAAAAATATCGAATTACTATTAACTGCCATAGGTACACTATACAACAATGGATTTAATCCTTTAATAGAAAAACTCTATCCTAAAGTTGAATATCCCGTTCCAAAAGGAACAGCTTTAATTTCACCATTAATTAAATGGGATCATTCGAAACAATGGATTGTGACACAATATCCCGATTATTTTAATCCGATCGGCACCACAGACAATATAACTAAAATCGATTTAAATGATTCTGAAGACTCTTTTCTTTCCGATCATTGTATAGATGGAAGAGTATTGTTTCCCGCCACAGGCTATTTAATGTTAGTATGGGAAAAGTGCGCTAAATACAGAAATACTTCGATTAAAGAATTACCCATTGAATTTGAAGACGTCGTTTTACATCGCGCAACGCTATTACCAAAAACAGGTACCACTAAATTTGAAATCCGTATATTAGGTACCAGTGGCAGCTTTACTGTTTCTGAAAGTGGTAGCATAGTAGTAACTGGAAAAGTGTACATTCCCGATTTAAATGAAAAAATTTTAAACTATGATTACATATTAAAAGAAAAACTAAAATCATCATCATTTTTCAATGATAATAAATTAATATTAAAATCAAATGATGTGTATAAAGAGCTGAGAATCCGCGGCTATGATTATGGTGATAAATTTAGAGGCATCACTAAAGTATGGTGCGATGAGAGTCATTCTAAAGCTGTCATAAAATGGACCAAAAATTGGATATCATTTGCGGATTCCGTGATACAAATGGCGATTATCGGTAAAAAGATGCGCGGACTCTATTTACCCGTACGTATCGATTATCTAAGATGTGACCCGAAACTTTTATTCAATATTAGTGACGGCTCTGAAATTGAAGCCGTTTATGATTATCATTTGAATATTGCCGTTTCTAAAGGTATAGAAATTCGCGGATTAAAAGCAAATTTAGCACCGCGAAAGTCCGGGTCTCAAATGCCCATTATTGAAAAATATAAATTCATACCTCATTATGAATACGATGCTCTGAATAATGAGCATTTCATTCATTTACAATTATATTATAATGCATGTAACATAATAACGGAAAAAATTATGAAAAAATATCATTTTTCACACGAAATAGCAAATGGAACATATACTAATAATAATAGCAAATGTAATAGCATTGAATTTAATAGAAAAAGCACTGAGGATAATTCAAATGATAATGAAATAAAAAAATTTGTATCATTATTTAATGATAATGATAATGCTGTACTTTTTAAAGCTTTAGTTAACATATATAACATCAATATTAATGACAAAAATGACATCATAATGGAAATAAAAAAGACACTAACGATGGATGATGCAAGTAAATTACCACCATTATCAAATGATCTTTTATATGAATCATTTACTACTGAATCATTCTTAAGACCACATATTGATTTAGTAATGGAAAATTTGGGAATGAATAAAGTGAATATTTTGGAAGTGAATGCCCATCACTATCTTAAGATGGGATCAGTGATTAATGATTTCATTGAAATGTCATTCATTAATAAAATGATATCATATAATATTTTATGCTCAAAAAACACGATGAATTTGTATTATAAAAATAATGATATTTTTGAAAATAATAATATTAATATTCGTGAATGGGTAATTTCAAAGTCAAAATTACCTCCCGATATAAGTAATGTCAATTTAATAATATATAACGATATATGCACAGATCTAATGTCAAATGGCAATAGTCTCAGAGGTACTAAATGTGAGATGAATTCAATACAATTATTTGAATCCCTTTACAATGCTTTGAGTGACGGTGGATTTTTATTGGTATTATATAAGGAAATGATACCATCGGAGAAATTCATTTATCAATTAATGGGTAATAAAGAAATGGTAAATGATCACAAAGAAATTATTATAAATGACGCCACAAATATTGGATTCATTACGATCGGACATAAATGCGATGGAATAGCATCAAATAGTATACTCTTCAGAAAAGTTAACATGACCTTTGATTTATCGAAACAAAAGTTTATTACGATTAAAGATAATTCGTATTTATGGGTAAATGAACTAAAAGATGAACTAATAAATTCACAGAATAAAGCCGATAATGAACAGATATGGCTCATTGCAAATGACCATTCTTATAATGGTATAATCGGTTTAATGAATTGTCTTCGACAAGAATCAGGCGGTAATAGACTGAGATGCATCTTTAACTTTAGTATCAATGAAAGTATGAGACGAGATTTTGACATTAATGATCCCATTGTTATGTCCATTTTGAAACAAAATTTAGTTATGAATGTCCATAATGATGGTCAATTCGGAAGTTACAGACATTTTAAGTTAAATTTAGAGGAAAATTTTGTGAAAACACAACACGCGTATCTGAATGTCGCGACACGTGGCGACTTAACAAGTATCAGATGGTATGAGTCTCAACATAAATATTGGCCATTGACACGTGAACGTAATCAGATACTATGCTATGTATATTATGCACCTCTAAATTTTCGGGATATAATGCTGGCATCGGGTAAACTGCCTCCGGACGCATTACCCGGAGATATGGCTTTAGACGACTGTATTTTGGGATTAGAATTTTCAGGTAAAGATGAGAATGGCAATCGTGTTATGGGTATGGTCCCATCAAAAGGATTAGCCACAGATGTGGTAATGAATAACAATGCATTTCTTTGGCCGATACCATCACATTGGACCATGGAAGAGGCATGCACTGTGCCTGTTGCTTATTCTACAGCATTTTATGCACTTATAATTAGAGGTAAATTGAAATGCGGAGAAACGGTATTGATCCATTCGGGAAGTGGCGGTGTCGGAATCGCCGCATTATCCATTTGCTTCAGTATGAAATGTAATGTTTTCACCACTGTCGGATCCAAAGAAAAAAGGGAATTTCTTAAAAATGAATTCCCAAAACTTAAGGATAAAAACATAATGAATTCACGTGATACTCAATTTTATAACGAAATCATGAATGAAACGAACGGTCGCGGTGTGGACATTGTCCTAAATTCACTGTCCGATGATAAACTAAAGGCGACTGTCACATGTTTGGCCGAAAATGGACGCTTTTTAGAGATCGGAAAATACGATTTATCACAAAACACTCCTTTAGGTATTTTTATATTTTTAAATATTTTATACTTAAAAATCAGTGTAAACACATAATAATATCTTAAAATTAAAAATATGTTTAAAAATTTTTAAATTTTATTTAAAACATATATTTAATAATGGCATGTTTATTTAGCATACGATTAACTATAAATTAATCTATAATTTAATCGATAAATATTTGTACAGTTTATGCTGTACATGTAAATAATAAAAATAATTTTATAATTTTAAAATATGACATATATATTTTAATTTAAAGGAATGGAAAACTTTTTAAGGAATAAGCAGTTTCACGGTATATTATTGGACAGTCTCTTTGAATGCCCTAAGAATGAATCTCCGATAATTGCACGTCATAAGCTAATGGTCTCTGAATTGATGAGAGACGGAATAAAGAATGGTATCGTCCGTCCATTGAAACGTACAGTTTTTGATTATACAAAAGTTGAGGACGCGTTTCGGTTCATGGCTTCGGGAAAACACATCGGGAAAGTCATTGTGAAAATTAGAAACGAACAAAAGAACAGTGACAATGAACAAAATAATGTGATTATTTCACCATTGACCGTATCAGCGGTGCCCCGAACTGTATTTTACCCGAACAAAAGTTACATAATAACGGGGGGCATCGGCGGTTTCGGCTTAGAATTGGCCTTTTGGATGAGTGAAAGGGGCGCACGGAATTTGGTACTCACATCACGGACCGGACCCAAAGAACCGTATCAATTCTATAGAATTCAAAGAATGTGTGAAAATGGGGTAAATGTGTATATATCGACAAAAGATGCATCGGATATGAATGGAGCTAATGATTTGATAAAAGAGGCTCTGATGATGGCTCCGATCGGAGGCATCTTTAATTTATCTGTGGTATTAAGAGATGCATTATTAGAAAATCAAACGTCCGAAGCTTTTGAAAGTGTATGCGCATCAAAATCAAAGCCGACAATAAATTTGGATATAATTTCCCGAAAGAAATGTCCGGACATTGATTATTTTGTAGCATTTTCTTCCGTTAGTTGTGGACGTGGTAACAGCGGTCAAACAAATTACGGATATGCCAATTCAGTTATAGAAAGAATATGCGAATTGCGTCGTGCCGATGGTCTCCACGGTTTGGCCATTCAATGGGGCGCCATCGGTGATGTCGGAATTGTGTCGGAACTTTTGAATGGAAACGATGGAAGTATCGCAGGATCCATTCCCCAAAGAATGCCATCGTGTTTATCACTAATGAATGTGTTTCTTCAATTGCCACACTCTGTATGCTCATCTTTTGTAAAAAGCGATAAAAAAGTTGAACATGTCTCAGGCAAAAAATCAAATTTAATAAAAACGGTCTCTCATATCATGGGAATAAAGGACTATGCCAATTTAAGCGATAATATAACATTAGGCGAATTGGGAATGGATTCTTTAATGGGTGTTGAGGTTAAACAGGCCATTGAAAGAGGTTATGACGTCATAATGTCCATACACGAAATTAGAAAATTGTCCATTTCCCAATTAAAAGAATTTAATAATGATGATAATAAAAATGTTTCGGAAAATATTAATTCACCATCACCATCATCAGATCATTATATTAATTCAATAATATTATCATCATCATATTTTAATGTTTCAAAAGATATTTATGAATATTTAAATGAATGTAAAAATAAGAATAATGAGAAAATACCGATATTCTTTTTACCGCCCATCGATGGTTCACACGAAATACCCAAACATTTCACAAAATATGTCGATCGTCCGGTACTTGCACTTAATTGGACTAAAGAATGCTCACGATTTTCAACCATCGAAGAACTGAGTGAACATTATCTTAAAATATTGGAAGAAATGTATCCTCAGGTGACATCCTATGATTTGATAGGGTATTCCTTTGGCAGTATCATCGCCTATGAAATGGCCATTCATTTGCAAAATAAGAGTCATGTTAAGAAAGTGAATCATCTTTTACTATTGGATTTTACACCCGTACAATCCATTGTTGATACAAACGCCATCATCAAAAGATATCATATTAATGACATCGAAAGTAAGAAAATAGAGGCATATTTAGCATTTCTCATGAGATACGTCCCTATTGAATATGAAAAAGTTAAAAGTGAACTAAAAAACACCCCATCACGTGACCGTTTAGAAAAAGTTTCGGAAATATTTATTAAATCATTTCCGGAAAATGATAATGATGTCAAATATAATGCTAAAACTGTTATGATCGGAGCTGAAAATTTCACGAATAAAATGTTAATGCTAAACACATATGAACCGAAAAAACTCAATAATAACGTAATGTTAATACGTGCGGAGGAATATGTCATTAAAGAAATCACTGACGTTAAACATGATTATGGCCTTTCACAGGTATCTATTAATATATAACATTTAAATTCAATCTTTAGAATAATTACATTCATTTTAAATTATATTTCAGTACATTTTTATTTTTAAAAAATTAATTCTTTTATTATATTTTCAGATAATTAATGGTAAATATGAAGTAAAAGTGTTAAAAGGAAATCATATATCATTTATTATCGAAAATGCCATTGAAATTGCAAAATATGTTAATCAAAAGTTTAATTATAATTAAATTATAAAATAATTATTCCAAAATTTATTGGACCGAAATTTTGAAATTCGAAAGAATTTCAGGGCTCAAATTTATGAAAATGACTAAATTTAGAAAATTTAAAAAATTAAGAAAATTCTTTGGAAATTTTAAAACTATAAAAATAACTGATATTAATAATAAAATATTTCCAAAATGCACAGGAAATTTCTTATTCATAATTTTACTTTTTATTTTAAATATATTTTTATGTGAATAAAAATTAATAATAAATAAATGTGAAAATACATTTTTCATTATATTAAACATTAGCATGAGTTATAAATGTATAAAATAATATATTTAATCATTTTAATCTTTATTTTGTATGTAAAACTTTTATATGTCATAATAACGATATACAGGTGCGGGCACTAAGAAATTGAACACTTTTATATTATAACTTTTATATTATAAAAGATACATTTTAAATAAATAATAAAATTAGAAAAATGCATAAAATTTAGTCATTACTGTATATATTTTTTAAAAATTATAATTATATTTTTAATTATAATAATTTACAATTTTCTATGATAAATAAAATTTTATTTTTATTATTTTATAATTAATAAATTTTAATTCAAAATATTCTAATTTCAAATTTATATTTCTTTAAAGAATTATAGTTATATCTATGCTCTAAAATGATATCAGGTTTTACTGTACCTCTTAATATATAAAAGCTGAGGTCTAAAAGTGTACAATTCTTTAGCTAAAAAACCGTATATTGCAATATATTTTTATAATAATTATAAATTTTAAAAATATAAAATTAATTTAAAAATTATATTATTTTAATTTTAATTTTTAAATAAATAATTAAAATTATAAATTCATTTATTATTTAATTATTATTAATATGCGACATTATATTGTTTCATTTTTAATAATACCATAATTTCATGTGTCGATTTTAAGGAACTTATATTTTGAGGTATGTATACATGTATTTATTTAAACAAAAAATAAATGAATAATTTATAAGTAAATTTTCAGGTGAATTTGCGTCTGACATTATGGTAATAAATATTAATAATAAATTGAGAAACAAATTTTAGATCTATGATTTTAATGGTTATGTTAAAAAAGCATAAAATGTAACTTTAATAATAGACATGGTTAAGTTGATACATGGGGTTCGCGCGCTTTCATTTGCATTATACATTATCAATATTTGAACGTAGTTTATGCATGTAATTTTTCTGTGTTCATCTATAGAGAGGGTTTAGTTTAGTATAGTCATGCCGTTAAAATAGAATACACGTGTATGAGAACTAAAGTGAATCACTCTTTATAAGACGCAGTGTATAAGCAGTGTATCTAAACTTAGTCCCCTCCACGTGAGTTGTTTGTAACATTCGTTAGGTTAACATAAGCACATGCGGGCCCTAAGTTTAGAGATTCCATATGAGCCTAAAACCTGTTTTCAGGTGCGTCTTATAAAGCGTGATTAACTTTACTAGTAAATAAAGAACGCCAAAAATCATAAATGCGCATGTCTCAAAATAGTCTATACTAAAATGTTATACGGTATTTCATAAAACGTACGTTTAAAAATTACAAAATTACATTATTTTTATATTATTTTATTAATTTTTATATTTATTTATTTATTTTATTTTTATATTATTTCTTTATATTAGTTAAGTTGAGTTAGGTTAGGTCTACGGGAAACTATGGTTAGGTCAAAAAATGATGAAATAATATATAATACATGTAACGTAATTTTTGTACATCCCTAAAATAACTGTTGTTTGTCCGTCTTTAGCTCTCATACCCAAAAACGTGTGTTTTAAATGTAAACATTTAAACGTAAAAAATTTATTTATATATAAATAAATATTAAAATGTTATAAAATAAATGTGTTTAATTCTAAGTCATTATTCTTAAGATTATTATTAAAATGTTAAAAATTACGAAAAAATGTTCTCATTTTTTATTAAATTTTAATAATAAATTATGTTTAATTAATTATATGAATTTTAATACATTCAAAAGTTATTATATATTTAAAAAACCATCATTATTACCATTATTATCAAAATCTTCAGATCGATCATTACCATTACCATCATCAAAGAGATCATTACCATTACCATCATCAGAGGAATCATTACCATCATCAGAGGGATCATTACCATCATCAGAGGGATCATTACCATTACCGTCTGTAAAAATAAAGGATCCATATTCAGCTGATAAATGTCGGAAAATATTAAAGACATACATACGTTTGAGAAATGCAAAGATGATATTTGGGCTATGGTCAAAAGAGCCGATTATCGATGATTTTAAAGAATTAATACATAATGATGATGATAAATGTAATGTCACCGCAGCCATTAACACATACATTAAAATGAGAAATGAATCATTAAATATAAATATCGATGATTTTACAGAAAAAATTAAAAAATATAAAATACATTTTTGGCCCAAACATTTGACTATAAATGATATGAAGAAAATGATGAAATGTCATTATCATTATGAAATTGAATGTCTTTTAAATGACATTTTTCGTAATGAAATAATCCAATGGTCTCTGAAAAAGAAAAAAAATTACAAAAAACGATTATCATTATTTAAAAATAGAAAAATAAATAAATATTATAAATCATTGAATTTAAATGAAAGTGACGGAATGTTAAACTCAGACAATCAATTGATATACGGTCTTTTTCATAATTCACTTTTTTACAGATTTAACAGACATTCCGTGAAAAGACTGTATTATGAAAATTTAAAAAATGCCGCATTATATGGTCCTAAATTAGTGATTGATTTAGATTATGATAATCATATGCCCATATCTGAAATGAATTCTTTGGCACGACAGTTATGGATCATTATGAATAATAATAAACGATTAATGGAACCCTTTGATATTCACTTTTGTAACTGTAAAAAGGACAAATCATTGACATGGAAATTATTAATGCAAAAATCAAATGATCATTACGGTAAAAAATATACGTTATTAAATGTTCATAGTGAATCATACACGGATCTGTTTCCATCCGATCAATTGATATATCTTTCTCCGGATGCCGATGATTTTTTAGAATATTTCGATCATAATGTCATTTATATAATCGGAGGTATGATCGGGAAAAATTCGAATGATCCATTATCATGGACAAAAGCGAAAAATGATAATATAAAAGCGTTAAAATTGCCATTGGATCGGTATGTCCATTGGAATAATGGATCCAAATGTTTACCTCAGACATGGATCTTTCGAATGCTCTCATGTCTTAGATATTCAAATGAATGGAATTATATAATAAAATCGTGTTTACCGCGGATGAGATACAAATCCGATGAAGAATCTGCAGAAATATTTGCGTATCGATTAATATCTATGATCAGTAAATTATGAATCATTTTTTCGAAATAAAAAATTAAACACATTAAAGAGATATTATTATTAATTCACATTTACTTCGAATTTTATTCTCAGCCTTATATCGTGGGATGAACACATTCTATGAAAAATATGTTAATGAAAGTAAAAGGCTTACATTATATTCCTGACATTATAGAGCTAAACATTAAGAAAAGCATACCTTAAGATATACCTTAAGATATAAGGTTTGCTTTATTTGCATTTTAAAAATATGCTCATTACGAACATACTGATGCTTCGATTTATAATTATACAGTACGTTCAGACTTAAAGTTTACTCAGTACAGGCGCCAGTGCGTTGTTTGTTTATAATGATTTTGCATATAATAGCACTGGCGCCCGTACTGAGTAAACCTTAAGTCTGAACGTACTGTATATTTATGTAATATTTCTATACATTGCTATATCCATGTGCAATATCTACTTATAAATTGTGGCATTAGTATATTTATAAGTCCCGAACAAAAAAGTAATTAATTTTTATAATAAATTATTAGTACATTTTGAAAATTATAATTTATTTTATATTTTAAATAATAATATTTAATTTATTATTTAAATATTATAAATTTAAATTAATATTATAAATGATTCATTGAAAATTATTTTGAAAAATTAATAATTTGAATGTCACATATACAATTTAACATATAATTTAATTAAAACATTAAAATAAAATTATAAATATTAAAATAAAATATTGCGTTTATTGTCATTTCGTATATTCATGTATGTTCGTTTCTGACCATGGATGACAGCAAAAGATAAGATCATAAAAACAATTTTCGGTTAAATTTACGCGGAATTTATTATGGAATAATATGCGCGCAATAAATTGACATATTTTATTGAAAATGAATATAATTTTTACTTTCATTTTGTCCCATACTCATGTGTAATTAGAATTAAGTATTTAAACCTATGATATGAATTTCTTTATTTCGCTATTACATTACAAGTGTATTACACCATACATGTGTCTATAAATAAGAGTAATGAACAGATTAATGAACAGATTAATTTCAGAATTAAAATTTTTCATGCATTTTTTGACTAATATTTTACGTAAAAAATTTGATTCATTTCTTTGTCCATTTTTAAGAGTATTTTTAATCACATGACACACTCCGCGTGTATACATTCCAAAGTGTAGAGGATTCGGCCCATCACATGATCATAGATTTTTGTATGATCTTTGGCTGAATATTATAAAATAATGAAATATATAAACAGAATCATTATTATTTATATTTAAACATTTATTAGTATATATGCATATAAATTCAATGACAAAAGATTAATGACACTGATTTTTTCCCTTTTTTATGATTCATTATTTTAAGTTAATTTAAAGATTATTCTAAATTAAAATTAAAATTACGATTAAAATAGATGTTTATTCTATTATATAATTGTAATTAAATATAATATTTTTAATTTAATTTTATAGTGTGACAAAAGTTTAGAGACGATGTAAATATTACTATTATTATA
>JAQIXB010000775.1:0-14245 GCA_034697405.1 Mesoplophora pulchra | reverse complement strand
GAATTTTCTAAATGAATGTATTGAATAAAATGTGAATCACATGCATGATGCAAATTAAAGGGCGAATATTTTCAAAGAGACATATAAACATTGTACATTGAGCTGTTAACCTTGTACCAGTTGTACACTAGTTACTACTAGTATACACTACACTATAGTTATACACTAGTTATACACTAGCTGTACTAGTTGCCTTACTACAACTGTCATGGTTTTAGTGACATCTGGAAACTATGTAAAATCATGCGTGTATATTTATATACACTATAGTCTATAGTACGCTGTTCTGTATTATTCCATAGGATGCTATATTATGCTTCTATAGTAAAGTAAAGTATTTGACACTCAAAAAGAGCCATCTTTTAATTTCATAGCTGATAACTGCTTTCTTAAGCCCAAACCAGTGTTGGTTGAAGCGTTAGTTGAACAGTGGTTCATGACTGGTTCAAGGGCGATCACTACAGAGCCCAGATACTAGTTTCTTACAAAGTAAATGGACTTCGGTTACTGCTCAATTGCCCCTAATCATGGTCCAATGGGGGAGAGAGTGAGAGGAGAGAGCGAAACAATTTTTACATTCACTGTACTGACTTTACATAAATACCTAAATTTAGCGTGTATAATACGACACAACACTTATAACTAATCTTTAGTTAAAAATAACTTTTCATGTACATTATGAACCAAACGTTTATGTGCATTGTTCTATGGTGACATTTTTCATTTATGTTTACTTTTATTAACTAATTAATGAGTGAATTTCATAATTTACAAATTATTTTTTAATATCATTTTAATATAATATCATTTTTTTAAATTCTTTAAAATTTTAAACGTTTTAATTTATTTTTTTAATTTTTTAAAAATAATTACATTCATATTTATAATTAAAAATTACGGCTTAAATATGATTTGAAATTTATAGTTTTATGTGTGATTTTTGAAGCGATTTTTGAAGAATGTTAATACAAAGCAATGGAATGCGAAAGTTTCACATTTGATGCGTGCGGTGCGCGTTAAGTGACTGTAAAACTAACACTGGTGATAGAATAGCGATTGCATTAGTGAAAGAAGAAAGTTATGCCCATCGTTTAGTTTAAAAAAAGCATCATTTTCCCTTCGCTGTTGTGTATCACTATGCTTTGTCATGGAATAGTAATAATGCCCGTGTATTATGAGCGGTGTCATCAATTATTATATCTTTAATATTATCAGAGACCATAGTTCACTTTTATAACGTACGTTTTGTGCATTTTAGAGTTTAGTGATTATTATTATTGTGTCTGCGAATATATTACAATCATCATGTCCAATAATATGTGTTCGATTGAAAATGGTATGCTTTTTTAACTAAAACTAGTTTATTACATACATTATTATTATTATTATTATAGTATCTTAACTGTAGTCGAAGGTGTGCATAATATTATAATTGCATTATGTATTTTCATTATTTATTTAAATATAAAAATGTGTGATAATATTTAAAAAAATATGAGAAAAGTTTTTTCAAATTTTCGACATTCTCTATTCAATGGAAAGAGAAAGGAATTTTTAGGAAAACTTTCATTATGTTTATTTTAACACTTTAAAAACATATTGAATTTTACAATTAAATGCTTTTTATGCTTTTATTTTGTATCTCATATCATATCGCATTACACATTGACATATATGAAATGCCATTCTTATGCTTTCATAACATACACAGTTTCATTTGAAACTCAAATTAATTCATTAGTGATTCACAGTGATCATTACACACTGTAATGGCACTGTATTTTCCATAAACAAAATTATTCATTATTTTGTGTTTTAAATTTGCATTTCATATGTTAATGTGCATTTTAATGATGTTTAAACGCAATTAATTCGATTTTCTAATATTAAAGCATATTAAAGGCATTTATTTTTAGCATTTCATTGCATTATATACTTTTAGTGTTATTTCTAACATTATATGACACTCTGCACATGCATAGCGCTTCCATCGTATTCAATGTTAAAATGTCAAAAATGAATATGCGATTATATGTGTGAAAATGCATTATATCATTATGATGATGACTTTCGAATTCATTTAACACCATATTCAAAATTAAATGCATTTTCATTATAATAATATGTTAATTAATTTATAGGTCCGAATCATTCGATATCATCAGTGACTTCATCATCATTTACGGCACCATCACTGACCAAACCATTCGGAGGGCATAGTTTATTTCCGAATTTGGCTCTGCCATTACCTGACACAGCATTTCCGTTTCCACCGCCGCCAATATTTTTGTCATCACTTTTACCGCAGCATCGTGTGTCACCATCATCGTGGTTCGTACCGTCATTACAGCATCCGCCATTATCCGCACCTTTGAGTTTAACAGCGAATGACGTAAATAAAGAGTCATTAAAAAGCGGAAATTCTCTCAATTCTCAGAAACGCCGTAATTCAGCGTCTCCCGACACTCATAAAGCATCAGTATCTGCCGATGGTGCATCATCGATGAATGACTCTGAAAGAAATTCGATTCCCAATTCCATTCCGCGTCAACATTCAGGTAAATTAAGTGCTTTCGTGTAAAGAGAGGTATTAATAGCATGTAATAGCAGATAACTTAACATGGTTGGCTGATGTCGCCATTTCATCACGTTCTTCGGCACATGTGAATGCCGATTCTCCATCATCACGATGTCCCAAATCACCGTCAATAGAATCGCATTCAGCGATTGGCGCGTCACAGCGTAACAGTTCCATGTTCAATGATGCACAACGAATGTATTCCCCGCGATTTCAATCGAATAATTCGATATTCAATTTTCAGACTCAAAACGCGGTATCTCAGGCGCCACCGCCGATGCCCGCTCATTTCAATGCGCCATATATGAGCCCATATTACCAACAGTATAGTCCCACGGCTCAGAATGGGATCTCACCATTTATAGTGCCAAATAATAGCATTGCGACGACACGTGCCGTATCATACCCGAACACTGCAGAGCCATCATATCATCATCCGTTATTAAATTCAAATGCGGGCCCCATTCATAACCCCATACATAATCCCGCATTAGCCAATAGTAACTCACGATCTCCGTCTATAAATTCATCGGATTCTCCATCGATGTTAAGTTTTTGTCCATATTCGAGCCCTACAATCAGTTCGGGATCACCCGAACAGCCTAAGTCATTGTTGCGAAACATGAAAGATCCTCATTCACCACTTGAAAATGGTCGTTCCGACGCTCAATCCAATGCCATTAACTGTCGAATAAAAAGGAAATCACCCGATAGCTCAGAACAAAACAATAATATATATAAACTGCCGACGGGTAAAGAGGGGTCTCTCAAACACCGAATATTAAAACCCCCGAATATCAACATTATCGACCCCTCAAATCAAAGCTTATATCAAATCGAATCTGCGCCTTTATCAGCACCGCCTATTCCCGGAATACGTCGCGACGAATTCCTTAGGAGAATCGGACCCTATGGTAACTCAATCCCATCCATCGATTCGCACAGTACTTTGTCACAGTCAATGATTAATCATCAGAGAAGAAAATCGGTTCCACAGTCTTTGACAAACAATAGCCCACACTCGTTATTAGTGCATAATAATAATATAAATAATAATAAAGCGGTTCCAATGTCAGAATCACAATCTTCAAATGCCACTCAAATATCGAATGAAAATTCAGAGCCCATTGAGGAACACACTCACCTCAAATACCCGATATACTATCAAAAGGGTTCGATCATACAATTGGGTAATGGTGAAGTAAAAGCGGTCGAAGATATGTCAACAGATGATTTTCTCGAAAGCGCCACTCAAAGCTCTGATCTTAGTGCTGACTGTAGTGAAGTGATTAAAATTGAGGATAAAATAAAAAACCGATCGGTTCTTTTGAGTTTCAGCGCGGGACGTTCGAAAGTACCGGTCACTGTGGAAGCACCATTGGAACACCCGTTCTTTGTGTTTCACTCGGGATGGTCATCGTGTTCACCCGAAAGATCTCTCAATAGATATGGACTAAAATGCAGGAAATTAAAAATCGGTGATGTCATTGTATCACTGACTCCAAAACCACGATCAAAAGCTAATGATGGACAAAAACTAAAAAATGATAAACATAAAATGTCCATTGAGTCCACGCAATCGACAAATTCCATATTAACTGTTAAAAGGGAAAAGCAATTAAATCATAATGAAAATATAGAAAATGAAAAAGAATCGGATAAAAAAGTATCAAATTCATTATCAGATAAAAAAGTATCGGAAAAAAGTTCGACAGATTCAGAGCTTCAAAATAAAGTCACAATTAACAATGTGCCAATTAATAAATCATCAAAACATAAACGTCGTCATTCAGCACCTGATTATACCATTTAATTAACATTCATTATTATATAATAATCATGTATGAATAACATTGTTCTAAACCTCACTAACATTAACTATACACATGTGATCTCAGTTAATGATGTTTTAGTACCGGTATAATTTACTACATTTAGTACATTTCGATGTATAAATGTTATATATTAGAATCAACATTATGTTGAGATATTCCAATTTAATTGTTGGTCATGTGCTTAAATTTCACATAAAATTATCATATATATATTATATATTAATAATATTAGATATATATATATATTTTAATATATCTCATTTAATTGGGAGATTTATTCTATTCTTTTATAAACACTGTTAAAAAAGTGCATATAATTATATTTAATATTATAAAGACATATATCAAAAAATTGATTTTATTTTAATTTTTAAAAATAAAGTTAAAGTTAAAGGGTGTCGGGATTATGTATGTTACGATAGTACTTTGAGATAAACATTAGGCTTTTATGAGTATTAATGCTGTGATATGTAATGATCGCATATATCATTTAATCAGAAATGTTTTTTGAATTTATATCATGTAACGATGTGTCTTTAACTATCGTGATGATGACAGATATGTATTTTGGTAATCGTAAAATCCAATTTAATCATAATTTTTATTAATGAAAATCACTAAAACACAAATGTTAAAATACTTTATTTTTCAAAAGAAAATATCTAAATTAAGATTAACTCTATTTTTTGTAAATAATCATTGACATTGTTATTGAAAATGAACAATTTTCACATATAATCAGAGTAATGATGTAAAATAACCATTATTAATTATTAATAATATTGTTATTGTATTTAGTGTTATAATGTATTTTTAAATAATGTACTGATTTATCAGTAATTTTATTTTTTGAAAATTAAATGCCATTTAAAGGCATATCTCAATTATTAATGAAAATTGTACATTAACATTATGTTTAATATGCATATATGTTAATGTAGAAATGGATTTTAGGTAAAGGCATATTATTTTATTAAATAAAATATTTAATAACACTATGAATGCTTAAATGTTAATTATTTTTAATTATTATGTTATTTATTACATAAATGTTATAATAATGCTAATTTTTTACTGCAATTTTATGAAAGATATAATTTGCGTATCAAAATGATCATTAAAATATTCGAAAATTACAAATTCGAAATTAATATTTAATATAAAAATATTTATTTTTAATCACTTATTTATTTAAAAGACAATTAACATTTATAATAACTTTCAATAGAAAATTAGTTATTTACAAATATCTGATTATTATAAGTAAAGAATGATATGAAATTATTATAAATTAAATAAAAAAATCGACATTTTTGATAAATAAATATTAAAAATTGAATTATTAATAAAAAAAACATTACATTTAAATGTTAAATGTTACTTTTAATTTTATGATAAACAATTCCCGATTATTATTTATATATTTAATTATAATAAAAGAAAAATTCAAATAAAATGTATATATTAAAAAAGTTATTAAAAAAGTTATTAAACAAAAAACATGTTTCTATGGAAATGGAAAATTTAGCAAAACATTGATCAATGATCAAAACGATTATGCCATAAAAGGCCTTTAAATGAGTGATTCTCATCCTGAAACTCATTATTCGAACATAATTCAATTGTGATTTTTATTTTGAAAAAAATTCTCAAAATAATAATCTAAAAAAACAGCTCACACTTTACATTAGTATTGAATTATGAATTAATGTAATAACATCTTTCTTTTGAATCTCTAATTTTAATTATAGTTTAATGTTAATGCTTTTAATTTAAATCAATATAATTATATTCAGTGAATTTTATGTGAATTTTATTAATATTAAAATGACTTCACATAGTTCCAGTTTAAGGTAAATTATATCTATAATTTTTGTAAAATAATTACAATTATAATTATGAGCTTTTTACAACCATAGTAACAATAGTCAGACACGACTGTTAAACAATAGAATAGAAACATTCGAAAAGAGTTTTGTGGACATTTATAATGCAATGAATGCGTACGTGCGTCGAATCGCACGTACACGCGATGATGGCGATGCTTTAGCATTACAATTAATACAATTCTCAGAATCGGAAAAAATTAATAACACAATGAAATCATGCATCATGAACATAGCTGAAGATATCAGCCAATTACAGGATCATCGACATGCTGAGGTAACTTTTATTAAACATTTTTTAAATATTAAATTAAAGTTTAATAATAAATTAATAATCAATATTTTACTGCTATTTTTTAATGCATATCAAATTCATTAAAATTTAATCTTTACTTTAATTTTAAGGATGTGATTTTAAAACATATTCTTAACCGAAATTCTTAAATAAATTTATTAAATTTTTAAATATATTTTATTATTTAATATTTTATATAATTTATTAATACGCTGTTTACAGTTATAAAATATGTATTAATTTTAAATTTTAAATGATTATGAAATATAAAACGTTTTAAAATTCGTTTTAAGGTTCAGAGACTCGAAATTAAAGTCATTAATGAGATTGGTCTTTATGAGGATTTACTGCGCAAAACTAAAGTATAAAACTTTTTATTTTGAATTTTATGAAAATATTTTTTAAAAATAAAGTTACACATTGTACTGCACAGTACTATTGTACATTAACTTAAAGTTATGATGTATTTTTCTGCAAAAATAAAGGATGAATTAAAATCAAATAATTTGACGCGAAATAAGTTTTTGAATCAATCGAAAGAACAAATCCGTACACCAATTAATAGCAATGAAATTTCATCTGCGGATAGAGCGTTTGAAATGCATATCGAACATTTCGAATCAAAGAAATTATCGGATATTAAAGTATGCGTTTAAATTTATTAAAAATTATTTTTTAATCACAAAATTATTTTTTAATTTTTATAATTTCAGAAAATATTTAAAGATTTTATAAAAATTGAGCTTTTATATCATGTAAAAGGTGTTGAGATACTTTCGCGCGCATTCAAACACATTCAAATGATGAATGAAGAATCGGATTTAAACGATTTTAATGCATTTTTTAATATATCAGCATTTAAAAATGCATCTTTAAACAGAATAAAATCACCATCACATTCATCATTAGATGCGCATTCATCAGCAGAAACAATACCATCTTTAAGAAGATTCAATTCGACCCCGACTTTTTCACACACAGAAAATGATTCGAATAAAATTTCATCGGATTATCATGATAATGAATATATTGATAGTGATTCTTCAGAATTCGATGATGATCCAAATGAAAATGATAAAAAAAACGCATAAACATTTGAAATTATTTTATAATGATTTAGTAAATATATAGAATATTTATTTAAATCACATAAATATTTAATATTAAAATACATATCATATACAAAATTCTAATGTAATATCGCATTATATAGCTTCAGTCTGTGCGCGTTTCCTTTTCTCCGCTAATCTCTTCGATCGTCTTAACACTGTATATTCACCATCCATTTCCCTATCACTGTCGGATAATGCATTTTCATCATTATATTTCCATTTATTTATCGCACCGTCCCACTGTAATCAGCATTAATTTCATTAATTTTTATAAATTAAAAAATAACACTAAATTAATGCATTAAAATGAATATGCAATTTGCCAATGGGATAATATATAAAGTATCCATTGACAAATAAACATTTAATTAAATGTAATAAAAGCACATACGCCCGTGCTCATAATGACGGGTTCATAGGGATGCCATGACACGTCTCTCACACATCCGCGATGACCGTTCAATACTTTGACAATTTTTCCCGTTAATACATCATATATAATGACGCGTCCCGTCGAACATCCCGTGTATATGTACCGTTGTCCCGTGCTCCATTCCGGGGAAAAACGGCATCGAATCAGCGTTTGTAACACGCTATGTCCGGTATAAGTCATTAAACTCGTATCACCGTCAATTTTCTTTCGGCACGAAAGTACTTAAAACAACATTTATAAGAAAATTATAATCATTAAAGAACACGCTTACGCTTTCTGGGAATAGACTGCCATCGATAATCCCAATTTTGGTTTGAAACTGCTCTTCGTGTTGACTCTGATCCTACTGTGGGTGAAAATACTCTCATATCCCACAGTTTTATCGTTTGATCTTTGCAGTTCGTGATTAAATGACGTCCGTCACCGCGTGAATCAATATAAGTAATGCCATCGATATGACCCGCCAATATACCCACAGGTTTCGGATTTGACTCATTTAATGTTCGACGGTCCCAAACCTGAACAAATCTCATTTTATTTAAATAATATTTTGTTTATTAATACTTTGCAGAGTCCATCATCTCCGGCACTAAATAAGATTTTTGATCCGCCATCAGCGAATGCCACTGAATTGACATCATCCTCATGACACCGGATTTTTAATACACGATTTTGACATTCCCTGTCATATATGTATAAACATTCGTCATTAGCCCCTCCGAGAATCTCACGGCCGTCCTGAGAAAAGCGTAACGAAAATATACAAAAACGGCGTTCATCGGGTGCCAGAGTCAGCGAATCGTGCATTTCAGTATCGCCATAAATGTTACAAATATGAACTAAAATTGTAATTAATAATTAGAATGATAATTAATGGAAAACATCGTTTACTTACTACACTCAGACCAACTAGAATATATAAAATGCCTACTGTCCGAACTGACCATTCATGAAAAATAAGTTCGTAAATAAAAATCTCTTTAATTAAACATAATATTTCTATTTTCTTTTATTATAATTAATGCTAAAATAATCGAACACATCATTTACGTGATATCAGTGTCGAGTATACTCCATCCGACATCACGTGCCCATATCGTCTTAAAATGCTTAAAATTCCCGTATTGAGTATCATAGAGTCTGATATTAGTGTCCTGACATGAGGTGAGGAATATATCACCACTTTTGGAGTAAAATCCACAAAAAGCTGCACATATTTAAATTAAATTCAATATATTTTAATCTTTTTATACCTTTACTCTGATACTGTTCCATTGTTATTTTGCGATTCGATGGTAATAAACGCGAAGACATTTTACAACGATCGCTCATACTAAAGCATTGTGTCGTTTTACCATTACGTAAATTACTCATTCCGATTTCGCGATTTCTGATCATATTCGGTACGAATGAAACACATTTATCCGTATTCATTGTTTGGAGCTGTAACTGTAGCTTCAGATCACTTTTATCAATCGCTGAAGTGTCGGGATTTGGATCCGCTAAAAATGTATAAATAACATTATCATATAATCATTTTGATAAACAGTAAATGTACCTAAAGGTGTGCAGTGTCTATTACTATTGCGATATATATAACCGTCCATATAATCAGAGTCATCATCAGAGTCCTCTGAATCGGTATTTCCAAAAGATAATAATCGAATATGACCTCTGATGTTAAAATGAGCATTTTATTGAAATTTAAATTAAAATAATGTAATAATTACCTCCGAATTAAATATCTTAAAATAGTGCTTAAATCAGGATCTGAATCATTGTCTAAAACGACCGCAGAATCAGATTCTGAAATGATAGAATCGATGTCCCCCATGATCCGTGAACGTCTTAAGCCACCATTTGATAAATTCGATAAATATGATCCCATAAAATTGCAAAATGCGCCTCAAATTTAATTAATATTTAATTAAAAAATATGAAAATTATATTAAAATGAAAATAAAAATGATTAAAAAATGGCTGTGTTTTGATTTTAAATTTCTTTCATAATCAATCTGAAGGTGATATACATTTAAATGTAAACGTTTAAAAACATGAGAAATGACATATAAAAACAAAGCAAAGATATGCTTAAAATTACGTTAATTTAACACACTTTTGTATTATATATTTCCACAGTTAACACATCATTCATTAGATAATAGTATCGATATAAACACAAAAATGCGATAATTAATTTTTTATATTTCAATATTCGAACGCTCTTAAATTATGAGTCATTTAAATGCTTTTATTATACATATACATATAAATGATATTCATAATGCAAAAGTGTTTAATTTATAAATATATAATTATTATAAATACATATTTACATATACAATATTTAAGAGAAAATTCGCATTTTAATAAAAAACAAAATTTTTGTACATTTTACTTTTTAAATATAATTTTAAGACATATCCCTTTTGTTAAATAATTTACTATTTATTTAAAGACACATGTAATGTAATTTATTAAATAAAATTCTTATTTTTAAATGTAATATTTTATAAAATTGAATATGCTCTTTAATTTGGGGCATTCAATTTCTATCATGTTTATGTGTAAATGGATTTTATGTTTTGTGAAATGCCGTCATACGCATGCGCATCATCAAATGATGTATTTTGTGTTTTGAGTTTCACAGTTTTTCAGTGTCGTTTTAAATGGCGTCAGTGATTCGTTCGTTTTTTATTATCACACATTCATTTGTGAATTGTCACTTAAAACATATTTAAATGTACATTTTACGCGATAATTTAATGATAATCAAATAATTAAATGATCATAGAAATGTTTAAAACTAAAAAGTGCCATTCATTGGACAATGATTCAATTAATGAGATGTTTGACATTCTCTGTGTAATTCACGTGTCTATGTTTACATTATGAGCGCGACTTTATGATGATTATAATAATATTGTGAAAAATGATTTATGAATTTAATCCGATAAAAGTTCAAATCATTGAAAATTATTATTTTAAATAATTTTTTTTAATGATTTAATTGAATTTATCTCTTAATTATGAGCTTTTTATTAAATTTAAATTAAATGATTTACAATAATGTCATTTAATTCAGTTTTAAATGAGGAAAATGATGATTCAAAAAAAGTGAGCATTAATTTGAAAGTGTCAATGGATGATTCATTTAATCATAAAATTGAAAATGACAATAATAATACGATCGTTACAAAGGAATTGACGCGTCAATCATCACTGTCATTTAATAATGTGACAAATCATATGCAACAAAATCCATCTCTACCATCATCAGCATCTCCATCGACATCATCATCGACACCTCTGTTATCACCACCGCTGTCAGATCCCGTCCATGATTTACCGGCGGATCTGTTAAGCGCGGGATGGAGAAAGTTTTGGTCCAAAAGGGAGGGCCGTCCCTATTTCTTCAATAAAATCACTAATGAATCATTATGGGAAATGCCCCGAATCTCTGACCATTATGATCCCATTACAGATCCTTTGGGAATTCAATCACCGGTTCCAAATACTCCGACAGATCCCATTTCCCCCAATCCATTGACGGGAATGCCCCATTGGCCACGTCCCGGGGAAAAACGGTCACTTTCAATGGATGACACTATGGGCGCACCGCCGATGAAAAAGTTTATATTAAACGGACCGTGGGATTTGGAACAACCGACCAATGCTGTCATATTTGAACGTTCACCGATATTATTATTTCATTCACATCCGGAAATTGAAATTTTACGCGGAAATTTCGTCGCAAAATTACGTCAGCAGTACAATGAAATGTGCCATTCACGGGAAAACATCGATGCACCAAAAGAATCCTTTAACCGTTGGATTATGGAACGAAAAGTGATAGATAAAGGATGCGATCCTTTAGTTCCCAGTAATTGTTATCCCGAAGTATCACGATCCATGTATAATGAAATAATGAATGACATCCCTATAAAACTCGTGCGGCCTCAGTTCTCAGGAGAGGCGCGCAAACAATTGTCTAAATATGCTGAGGCCGCTAAAAAGATGATCGAATCACGAAACGCATCCTCTGAAAGTCGCAAAATCGTCAAATGGAATGTTGAGGATGCCTTTCAATGGATAAGAAAAACATTAAACGCGACATTCGAAGATTATATCGAAAGATTGGCTCATCTCAAACAACAGTGTCAGCCGCACATAACAGAGGCCGCGAAAGTGTCTGTCGAAGGAATTTGCACGAAACTCTATCATCTTTCCACAGATTATGCTAAAAAAATTAACGAAAAACATTCGGAAATAATGAAAAGCGAAGGAATTAAAGGTTTTTATTCATTTTAATTATGTTTATTTAACCATTTCTTTACACATTCTTTATTCTTAGAAATCGGTCCCATTCGAATACCGAACCCTAAAAAAGTGTACTGTTATCCGACTCAATTCGCACATCCGTGTCCAAAACTGCCACAGATTAATCTATTTACTGACAAAGAAAGCACCATCCTTAGGTACAAAGGGGAACATTTAAAGATTCACACATTATATTTTCAAAAATTGGAGCATCTCTATCGTTATAACTGTTTTGATGATCGGAAATTTGAACATTTTTTGACACGCGTGTGGTGTCTTTTGAAAAGATATCAGGTAATAGCTGATGCTTTATTATTCTTAAATATGTATTCATTTTGCATTTTATATGAATATGTACATTAAAAGCGTTTTTTATTCTTTAGACATTTTTTGGGATTAATGATGGATCCACGACTCAGGGTGCTTTACCATTATCAGTGTTTACGATTTTGCAAAAGCATTTTGGCGTAACATTTGAATGTTTTGCATCGCCATTGAATTGTTATTTTAGACAATTCTGTTCAGCATTTGCAGATACTGATTCGTATTTTGGTTCGAGAGGGTAATGCTGAAAATAGCATATTCTTTATATTTTTTAACGTAATTTTTTAAACATTTGTGTTTAGTCCGATTTTGAACTTTTATCCCGTGTGTGGGTCATTTGAGGCGAATCCTCCATTTTGTGAGGAGCTAATGGAATCGACGGTCGATCATTTCGAACGGTTATTAAGTAATTCATCAGATCCTCTTTCGTTTATAATATTTATTCCCGAATGGAGAGACCCCCCTCCGAAAGTAATTACAAAACTAGAGTCTAGTAAATACAGAAGAAAACAGATCGTTATTCCTGCATATGAACATGAATATCGCAACGGATTCCAACACATATGCGAACGAAAAGACATTAACATACCCGCAGCTCATGGCACTTTAATTGTGTTCCTTCAAAACGATGCCGGATTTTTAAAATGGGGTCCGACACCCGAACGATTGGATGAGCTTTTGGAAGCGTATAAAATCGGCAGAGATAAAGAAAAAGATGTCTCTTTATTATCACCGCCCCCGACACCTCAAAGTAATCTTAAGATTTCCGAAACTGACAGAGCAGGAAATTCTGATGTCATTAATAAAGATGTCATCACTGAGTTATAAATTATATATTTTAATATATTCATATATATATATGTATATCTCACATTAGCATTATAATATAAAATCATTTTAATGTTTTATATTTTTTTTTGTTTTTTGTATCATATTTTGACATTTTATTTTACTTTTTTTTGATCGTTTATTACTCCGATTTCTCTCTCAATTTACAATGGTCATATGATAATTAAAAGTGAAACCATGAATGTGTACTAAAACTATTGTTAAATACAATTTTTTTAATATATAATGTTAATTATAATTAAATAAATTTTAAAAAATTGTATTTAATAACGATAATTTTGGTATTTATGTTTTCATTAATCATATGAACCAATTATTAATGAGCGATTACATGTATCATGTGACCATTGTAAATTGATAAAGAAATCGGTGTAAAAATATTCTGTATATTTATTATAAATGTAAATAAATACTTTAAAAATATACAAATATATGAATAAAAATTCATTGAAATAAATATCTTTATAATAATTTTATAAAAAATTGTAATTTTTAAAATGTTGAAATTTCGTGGTATTTCGTAATTAAAAAAAATATCGTAAAATCCGACACAATAAATGCATCTCAAAGTGCTTATAATCGCATGATTCGCGCATAAAACCGTAATTACGAT
>JAQIXB010000774.1:0-14245 GCA_034697405.1 Mesoplophora pulchra | reverse complement strand
CCATCCATGGAATGGATCGAAGACGAAGACACAGATCAGGACATAGACGACGAAGACATTGACGAAGACACAGATCAATAACGTGTAAATGACGATGAAATAATTTTTTAAAAAATATTTATATATATTTATATTTTAAAAAAATGGAAAATAAAAAATCATGAAAATGCTTATATTTTTTCATCGCATTTTTTTCAAAATAAAAATGTAATTTAAATGTATATTAAAATATATTAAAATGTATGAATATACATACGTAAATACATTGACATTTTTTAATTTTTATTTAAATTTTAATATAAATTATAATTATGAATTTTAAAAAATAAATATTTAATAATAATTTCGCATTTAATAATTCTTTAATTAATTTTCAAATGAAATATGATATATTTTAATGTTAAATTAATGTACACTCTGTTTTCACACATATTTATTATCATTATTCACATATACCCATACTCATCTCTTTACAGTATCTCTTATAGCGTGAGGTGAGCACATGCGTTACGAACAAAGTTCTTATATCACGAGTTTTAAGACGGGGGTTCAATTAACAGCTTTTACTTATGATGATAGAACTATGGTTTCCGTTTTTTACATGTTTTACTGTATTTTGAGTACAGTTATCTTTCATGGCGCTTATATCATGAGTAAATGCGAACGTTTTTTAAATTATAAATGAATGGCGTTATATTATATAAACCCTTATATCATGAGTTAAAAATGTGAGCATCGAATAAAAGTCACATTTTAGTGATAAATCACTTACCTTTAGATGCTTTTCATGGCATTCGCACTGTATTTTTACATAAATAATATAATTTAAATGAAAAAATTAAAAATGAATTAAAAAATGAATTAAATTAATCATTAAATTAAAGACGTGAAATGATTGATGATGAAATTGTGACGCTTTCACTGTCATTGTCATTTGCATTATGATTGACATATGTCAATGCATTGAGATTTTTATTATAATAAAGAATAATGAACTGAATTTAAGAGCATCATTGTCTAATACACGCGCATGTAAAACGCACTTAAATTTAGCTCTTATGTCAATGCAATTTGCATATGATTAAAAAGTTCGGCTGAGTTTTGTTAATGTGGAAAATGACTTAACTGTTGCATTATATGCATACAGATAATGGGGTTTATATCACACTAAACTATTAATGTACATCTAATATCGTCTGTAAATGTATTAAACTATAGGTAAAGTGCGCTATTTACAGTGAAAGTTAAATTTAGTGCCCAAAAGTGTATTTTAATACGAATATGATTAACGCATATACAGAACCCATATGAGACATTCATTATCCACAATAAAATACAATTCTGGCACTAAATTCAACTTTCACTGTAATGCGCAAATTATAGTTAAATATTATAATTTGGGGGTCCTCAACTTTATTTGATAATGACGAATGGTGACTATACTCATATTACTATACACATATTATTTAATGAAAAAATGAAAAATAAATATTTCGAAATCATAATGTATTTATAATAAAATATTTAAAATAAAATATTAAATTTCAAAAAAAATATAAATTATAATATTAATAAAAATGTGTTTTTAAATAAAATATAAAAATGTAAAAAAGAATTATATTTTAAAATTATAATGTTAATATTTTTTAATTTAATATTCATTAATATTTTAATTATAAATTTAAACGCATTAAATCATGAATGTGATTATATTAATGGAAAATTTAATGCTAAAAATTTTGTAAAAAAATTAAATGTAAAATCATCGCATAATAATTATGTCGAAAAATTAAGAGACGAAAATGATGATGCATTTAAAAATGATCATAAAAAAGAAAATTTTATTCATAATTTAAAAGTTAAGATGATGATTAAAAATTATTTTCATAATTATTTTTTAAAATCATTATTATCATTTTTAAAAAATAATAATAAAATGACTGAAGAATTTCATCGGAGAATTAAGAGATCATCGGATTATAATGAAATTAAAAATAAAAATAATAAAAATTATGGAAAAAATCATCGAAAAATTATTAGAAAAAATACGAAAAAAATTAATGCCAAAAATCGTGCGCAAAACAATCATGTTAAAAGAAAAGGAAAAAATGTTAAAAGAAATGGAAAAAGTGTTAAAAGAAATGGAAAAAATGTTAAAAGAAAAAGAAAAAATGTTAAAAGATATGGAAAAAATGTTAAAAGAAAAAGAAAAAATGTTAAAAGAAATGGAAAAAATGTTAAAAGAAATGGAAAACATTCAAAAATTAGAAATAAAAATAAAGTGATAATATTCCCAAAATACAGAGAACAGAATAATAATAAATTTTATAAAAATAAAAATGCGAAAAAATTAAAAGCGTCGAAAAATGTTAAAAATAAAAAAAAACGTAATAATATTGTAATTAAATTTTCTGAATAATAATAATCTATCATTTTAAATAAATAAATAAATAAAATTTCATTTAAATTTAAATTCCATTAAATTAAATGTAAATTACACTATGTTTAGTATTAATTGCCATTATTGTATTTAAATGTGTATCATGAATTGTGTGTCCTATGATAGTTTTAGAGCATTCGTATTAATGCAAAATCACGATATGCATTTAAATACAATAATGGCAATTAATAGTGAATATAGTGTATTAAATACTATTAATTATTAGGGCCAAAAAAGAGTGCAAAGAAAAGGCATCGCACGAAAAAAGGAAATATCCTCAAAAGTGATATCCATGGTAAGTACAGTGAAACCTCTATATAACGTCAATAAAATAATTAATTCTTTAGTGCTAATATTAGTATAAAAGTGATGTCTGTTATTAGGGGGGTTTTCTGTATTAATGTTAAAATAGTGTTGGAAATGTCCCCAAATAAAAGCTCTAATCTTTTAGTTGTGGTGTTTAGGGAATTCCCGACATTCCTAACAATTTCCATCACATTTTAGAAGTTCTTATGGCATGGGTGCTTATAGCATGAGTTCTTATGCATGTGAAAAGGGAAGGGATGAATGTGGGCATAAGAACCAAGCATTTTGCCTCACGCTATAATAGCGAATCGCTAAAAAGTGATGTAAATATATATTTATATATATATATGTATTATGTATGTATTATATGTGTGTATTTATTTATTTAAAATTCAGGTACAATCAAAACGAGAACTAAACTGACCACAGATATGACCACAAAAATGACCACAGATGAAATGGACACAGAAACAGTGACTGAAATAGTCAATGTAATGGTCACTGAAATGGGTACAGAAATAGTGCATGAAACAGAAATTGTGACCGAAATAATGACAGAAATAGTGACTGTAATGGACTTGGAAATGACCACAGAATTAAGCACGGAATGGTCAATGACCGCACTGACCGCAGAGGCAAAAAACCCAATCATGGAATGGCAAAATTCAGAACTGAGCTTAGATGATTTAAAATAACATTAATTTTAAAATTTTAATTTTTATTAAAAAAATATGCATTTAAATCATTATTTAATAAATATTATATCATTTTAAATCACTTTTTAGTCATTATTTGAAACACGGAATAATACTCCACTCTCTTATGATCAGAGACGCTCATTGTAATCGCATATATAAATGATATCTCTAATTATAAGAGATTGTGTCATACTCTTTTATATCACATTTACAGATATTCTATGCTCTTATAACATGAGTTTTTATATTAAAATAATATATAATACAATTAAATGCCCGAAACAGCAAATAAATTGAGTTAAATCTCTTATATCTCGAGACATCGGACTCTTTCTTAATCTTAAACTCGTGATATAATCAATTATATGATGCCCTTAAATGTGAGATAAAAGAATGTGATATAAAAATATCGTATGATCATGAATCTGATGTCATATCCTTTGAGTATATCATCATCATCTTTAATGAGAATCTTTCATTATGAATCATATTGATTCATGTCATGGATAATGACATGATCCATGATCGTTATATGATCGTGGACATGATCATGGACATGATCATGGACACGATCGTGGTCATAATCATCGGTCATTCTTTAGAATGAAAATTTAATAATAAATAAATATTTCAATATATATGTGTATACTATGCTAAGATGTGTTTGGCGCATGTGCCATCTCTTAACACGTGTTTTCTCATAATTCCATAGAATCACATGTGTTTACATTTAAAATTTTTAAATTTTTATTATTTATTTCATCATTAAACGTGTGAATGAAATGATTCAAAAGGTCAAAGGTCTCGTAACTTTTGTGACCGGCGGTGGTTCGGGCTTAGGTTTAGCCGTTTGTAAACGATTATCGGCTATGGGCGCACGCGTCGTCACCATGGACTTAACACCATCGAAAGAAAAGATTCACGATAATGTCATTTCATTGAAAGGTATGTGCACATTTAGGACCTAAGTCTTAGGTTAACCTAACCTAAGATAACACGTGACACTTATTACTTATAACAAAATATTCATGTTATAAGATGAGCAGGAATTTCCCCGTTTCCCTTTCCCCGTGTTGGGAAAGCAATTCAGTGTTAACTAATTAGTGACCATGTTATTATGGACCTAACCTAACCTATCCTATCCTATGTATGCCAATGACCACCCTTTTTAAGGTGCGACCACTTTCAAAAGTGATTATTTATGAGTGTAATTTTTTGAAAACAAAGGTGACATTCGAAATACGGAGGACATTGAGAAAGCGTTAGACATTTGCCGTGAATCGGAAGACACGTCACGTGACCCGAAATTGGACGTTCTTATAAATTGTGCGGGCGTCGGAAACGCTTTTCAAATATATAATTTCACGAAACGGATGCCCCAACGAATGTCCGATTTTAAAGATTTAATCGATATTAATATCATCGGAACTTTTAATGTCATTCGTTTGGCCATACCTTTAATAGCAAAAAACGAACCCAATGAATCGGGTAATCATTCACAATACATGACCATTGACCACGAACTTATATCATGAGACATGACATGTCTCTTTATAAAATTACTAAAATGAATACAAATGTTTAGTACGTTTATACGTTAAAATGTTCAGAGGAATGAGCCTCAGGATATAATGCAAACATAATGTGAATATTAAAATGAAGGAATGTCTCGTGATATAAGTTCGTGTGTGTTCGTTTATTCGCAATTAAAATATTAAATAATGTATTGAATTGAATTGAAAGGGTGTCGCGGAATGATAATAAACACGTCGAGTATTTTGGCGACCGATGGTCACGAGGGTCAAACGGGTTATGCGGCCACTCAGGGGGCGATCAATGCCATGACCCTTCCAATAGCACGTGAACTTTCATCTATGGGCATACGGTGTAATACGATAGCACCGGGATTTTTCGACACTCCTCTCGTATCACGATCGGAATCAAATGAATTATTGGAATTCATATGTTTAGCGACACCATGTCCTAAACGATTGGGCATTCCCGAAGAGTTCGCAACAATGGTACAGACACTCATAGAAAACCAAATGATTAACGGCGCCATAATACGTTTGGACGGCGCTTTACGATGGCCCGAAAGAGGATGAACACATACACACACCTCCCATATTGTCCTGTCCTTTTGCTTCAAAAATTCACATCTCAATCTATAGGGACACAATACTCCTCTTGATATAAGACCGGAGCTAAAATGTAGGATAGTCTCATATGATAGTCTTATTCATCGATGTATAAGAACATGCAAAGGATATTTAATAAAATTTATGTTAATTTTTTTTTAAAAAAAATATTAAACATTTAATTACAAAAATTTATTTCAATCATTATAATTACACTAAAAATAGTATTTATTATTTAAATAATTAATTAATTGATATATAATATAATATTTAATTAAATGATTTTTTCATGCATTTTCATAATGAACATACGATATAAATATATAATATATGTATTTTTATCATATTTTAAAATTATGATCAATAAAATTAAAAAAAAATTCGTTATTTTTTTAAAATTTACATTAAAATGTGTGCGAAAATATGAAAAATGAAAGTTTTCATTTTCTAAATATTTTATTATATATTTTTATATATTTAATTTCATTCATTCGTTCATTCATTCATTTTTTGAAATTTATTCATTATTAAAAATGTTAAATGTGAAAATGACAATAAAAATAACAATTAATTAATTAATTTAATTAATCATAATATTGTGATATTATACATTACTATTAATTTTCTTATCTATTATCAAATCAGTCATGTGTATCATCATATCATTATATATATGTTATCGTATGGTATGATACTACAGTGTGATTCATTGAAAAATAGACCCATGCATTGAATTTAATACATTTAATGCATATATGTGTGTGTGTAAAGGAAGATGTGCACGTATAACATGCACGTTTAACACAACACATACGTGCATGTGTCTACTTTAAAATGACTCAAATTGTAGTTTAGTGTATACGTGACAATTCCTCCACTAATTTCACTAAATCGTCCACTGTCGCCTCACGTTTCATACCACTGCCGTCCGAATCAATCTTTAATTTAAAATCATCAAAAATTAATCATTTTATTCTAATCATGGTACAAATGTACTTAAATGACAGCATATTATCATTATAATTTATAAAATACAAATAATCAATGGGATAATACTATAGCTAAAAGTATAATAAATGTTAGAAATGTCATCATATCATTTAAGTAAATCATATTTAATATTAAATAATTTATGGTGAAAAAATTAATATATTAACATTTAAGTTATCCTTTAACATGTGATACAAAGATATAAGAGAGGACATTATATCTTGAGATGGAGAGAATGTCCATTTAAGTAATAAAAAGAATGTCTCACGATATAAGGATACATATGACATGAGATAAAAGGGTAATTAAAGGGTAATTACCATTAAGTCTTTGAGAGCGTCGTGCATTTTATCACGTGACAAATCGAGAAATGATTCGATTAAATCACCATCGATGAAACCGCATGACGCTTCCGTTTTCCTTTCGTTGGAAAACGCACGCCAAAAGTCGTGTTCGATTTTTCCGACCGATTTAATGACGCGGTTCAGTTTACACTGAAAGTCCCGCAAAAAGTTAAACAGTTCCTGAGGTATCTGTGCGACGATACCTACGATTATAAGAGATTATAAGAGACAAAAACACATTGTATTGTATAGTTAACGTTCAAAAAATACAGTGTGATCCAATGATTCATTATATTACATAATATATATTAATAGCATTTAATTAAAGCAAAGTATAGAGTGATCAGAAATGCATTTCTTTAATATATATGATATTAATTGATCACTCTGTATGATTTAAGTAATTTCAGTGTTAAATACAGAGTGATCTAATCATTGAATATATAAAATAAATGTATTATTTGTAAAATGCGGCGTATTTACCGATGGCGCCCGTGATGGTGCCGAAAAGTACGGGTGTTCCCAAAATGGGAGTGGTGATTTCCCCGGGATGTGTCATCACCAATGACCCGTGTCTCATTACGTTAATGTATTCTCCGATATGAAACAGACCCACGTCCTGCAGATGCTGACGCTCTTCGTCCGTCGCCGCAGCACTAAGATCAAAGGTCAATCATATTAATAAAATAAAATTATTATGACTCAAAATGCATATACCATAGTAATACGGTAAATTATTACAAAAGTAATATGTGTTATTAGTTAGTGTTTTCAATTATGTCACGAGGAATGCCTCAAATAATAAGAGATGAAAGAGTACAAAGGGTATACCTGTCCTTTTGGCACACGAAAATATTAAAAGAGTTTTCTGCGCCTAAAAACGTGTCATCGTCCAATATTTCGACTGCGGTCATCCAATTCGGTTGAAAGTCACGGGCCATTTCCTCGAAATTACCCTCAACGGGTTTATAGGCCAAAAGGGTCATTGACCTCATCAAATCTCCGACCAAAATAAAGTCACCCTTTGTCTTTAGATATAATGCCACAATCGTATTGAAATATGAACATTCATTATTTAAATCCCTTTGGGATGTCCATTCATAGAGTCGTACCGTCGAATTAATTCCGGCCAATAATTTACCTGAAATATTCGGGTCAAATGTCTTAGTCTTTAGTCTTTAGCATTTGACATTTAACATTACTATGACTATGGTATTCTTAATCTTAATCCTAATCCCAATCCTTAAATCTATAAACTTAACATAACATACCATTGAATTCGACTAAAGTATAGGGTGCGCCTTTAATTTCCTTTTCCGCGACCTGTTGTAGTTTCCCGTCCCCATATTGAAATAGTATAATACGTCCTAAACGTGGTTCGGGTTCATCGGGATTCACAAAACACGTCCCGACGATGTAATACGCTATTGGATCCTCTCCTAATTTCGCCGATATTATGCTTAACGCGTATTCATTGGTCATAAACTGATGGGCGTGTATCACTTCAAAAGTGTGCTGATCTATGATCAGTAAATGATGCACTTCCGTTTCAAGACCCGTGTCTATCGATGATGACGTATTTCCGGGTTTTATTATCGACGGAATCGATGATGAATATGTTATGTTTTGAGCTAAAAAATAAAAACATTAAAAATTAAAATAATAATAAATTTATGAATTTTAATTTCGAATATTTATAGCGAATAAATTATTAGATAATAAAAGACCGTAAATACTCATTACAATCGGTATTTGTAAAGTATAATTAATATTGTAATTCATTAGAGCGTTTACGATATATTTTGTAAATATAAATATTTTGATTAATATTATTTAATGGAAAAGAGGGATCTTTCCATAAATTCGAGAATATGCTATCCCTACATTATGTGAAAAACATAATAAAGACCGATGTCCGTGATATATAAGTTTTACTGTATATAGAAATGGAAAGTTTTGTCACAGCGTATTTTGACAGGAAATTTAAGGAATGTATTGTGAAATGAGGGAAATGCGGGAATATTGGAATGAATGGGCGTGGATACCTGAGGTGCTGGCGGAGGGACGGACGGGAATAAACCCGTCGCCATTAGAGATATCGTATCGCATGGAAATTACACCGAAGGACTGAGTCGATTCCTGATACGTGATTCTTCGCGGAGATTCATATAACGGTACTGTCCGTATGTGCAGCTTTTGAATCTCATCGATTTGACCAATCAATAGCTGAGAATCATTGGCCAATGCCAATGACTCTCTAAATCCTTCCGAATTAAGTGGACACATGTGATTCACTTCCTTAAGATTAACATTACTGAATACTAATTTATGATTCGATGAGTATATAACCGTCGGCCGATCCGAACACGCGAATATGTTACACGTCGACGATGATGAAAATGTCCGCAGTACCGTCGGCTGTGTTCCGAGAGTCACCTTTTTACGTTCCGATAAATGTCCGGTCTCTGCATTTAATGTGAAATAATATAATGATCCATCGCCCAATGCTGTCAATAGATAGTATTGTGATTCAAATGACGCGCAAAGTATGGATCGCGGTATTATTTCGCCTCCGATCGGCTCTTTGTGCATTTCCACCATATCCGGAATATGGATTAATCTGTAATTATATTAATTTTTAAAAAAAATTACAAAAAATACAGTGTCATCAAAGATATGACGCATAATATATTATTTAAAATCTCATCACATTGTAGTGTATTGAATTAAACACATACCGAACTGAGATGTCTGTCCACAGTCCGACGGCACAGAACGTACTGCGATCGCCGATTAAAGGATTAATGTCTAAACACGCGATTTCATAGTCCATTTTTGTGCGGCTCAATTCACGTATTTCAGTGTCATGTATTTCCAAATAATAGAGTATGTCACGTGACGCACACACAATTTGCGACGTGTTACATGACACCACCGAAATACCGCTCTTTTCCGACGGTGATGTACAATCGCCTGATGACGTCATCTCAGGTGACCATTCATTGCACATTTTTGTATTATAATCATTAAAATCGGTGATCATCGATGATGATGGTGATATCGATATTAATCGAATCGATTTCGATGTCACCTGAATTATGAGGTCATTTCGGACATTACCACAATATAGTGTCTGCTGAGAGATGTCAAATCCATGGATGTCCGTTTGTTCGACCTCTTCACCGGTCAGCATCAGTATCTTCGTTTCCCCGACAAAGGACAACACCAGAATATTATCCAATGCTGAATTCACCTTAAGCTGCCATACTCCTTTAATTCCCGGCAAATCAATTGTCGCCTGTTCCTGAATCCCGATCCCATTCCTAATTATCCTAAGCGATCCTTTAAAATTAAAAATTAAAAATTTAATAATAAATGAAAATATTTAATTTTTTAATTTTTATTAAAAATAATGCATACTTTACCCTTACAGTGCTTCACAATCATGATAGAGTTATTTTGTAATTGAATTTGCGCTCATACCGTTGATATCATTCGTACTATTTGTTTGTACAATTCAATTACAAAAAAACTCAATCATGATTGTGGAGCACTGTAAAGAGGTTTTAGTGTAGAAAAGAGTGTGCGTACCCTCTTTATAAGCACCGGAGCACGTGATGAGCTGTCCCTGTCCCTGTCGGTCCAAATCCACGATGATCATGTCCAAAATGGGTCCTAAATTAGTGAAACTCTCCATAACTTCGACGTAATTTCCCGTTTCGTTTAATTCCGTTAATTTTATTAATTGTGAATCGCCCATACGTGAGCCCACATAAACAACGCCATTATCTAAATATGTTAAACATTCGGGAATGGTGATATCCCCCAATTGCTCCAATCGTAGCTCTTTAACGTCGCAATTATCGGCAGAATCTCCGCCCCCACTCCGTAGTATCAGCATGAATAAGCGTCCCGCCATATCCCCCAATAAATACCGACATGAGTCAACCTTACAATAGGAGGTAATGGTCGAATGCCTTATATCCGGAGGTAAAACATTGTATGAGTTAAGAGAAATGCTTCGTTTTATCGTTACCTTATAGCGGGAGGTGCGATTGCGCAATATTTATTTTCGCCATTGATGTAGACAATGGATTCCTGTCCGATGATGATGACCCCACAATAAGGTTCGGGAACGGGTATGAGGATGGATGCCTCAGCTTCGACGTTGTCCTGTTTCCACGGTCCTTTGACGAATTCCTTTTCCGGTAATGATATTTCGTACGTTTTCACGTGACGCGCGTGATTATCCTGATGTATGAACGCTATGGTCGGTACGGTACATCCGTACAAAAATTGGACATCATTTACCACTAATTCTTCCATACGTATGTTAAACGCTTTTAATTCACGATTATCACCTTTTTCCAGAGGTATCACCTTTAAAATTAGAATAATATTGTGGACAATGGTCAGAGGTCAATGGTCAATGCAATGGTCATTGCATTATGAATGAATGAATGAAAAATCGTACTTTAAAAAGGCCGTCATAGAGACGTAATCCGATCATTTTGCACATGGGATCGATCATGCCGATGGACCCCGTTTCGGAGGGACGTGCTATGGTGTCCGCGACATTACCATGAGCACGTGTTATTACTTCAAAAGCATCGATACTATCACCAGATGTGGATGAAGATAAACATGATGATGAACGACATTCTAAAATGGCGGCATTATACTTATATGTCAAAACGAATAATAAATCCTTTTTTTCGCCGTTCGGTCTGAACAGTTTCATAATGGTCACGCGTCCATAGATGTTAATTTCTTTCACGGGTCTGAGGCCTTCGGCTGTCACTAAATATATTTCGATACGTGACGATTTCGCAATTAATAGATTCAAATCATTCGGTGATGTGAAATTACCTAAAAATTAAAGGTAAATTAATTACGTACACAGTAAAACCTCAATTTGCGGCATCTCTTTAGTCATTTAAATGCATTCATTCGTAAATGCATTTTATTTTATTATTAAAATGCGAACTTATATCATAAGAGAAGCATTTTTGTGTAAAATACAATGAACGTAAAGAATGATGATAAAATCGCAATTTTATCTTTAGATAAACATCATTTTAAGATTCAGTTTCAGAATGTCAATGTATATGTAACTCATGCTATAAGATCGTGTTTAATGTGAGGGGAAAAGCATCAAATTAATGCGTATATCAAAATATATGCATATATTTTTGTAATGCAAAAACACGTGCACATTATTCACGTGTAAACACTGTCAGTTAATTGTACGTAAAAATATATGCATTTTAATCTTTAATTTTTATGATGATTTTTTTAAAAAATGAAAAAATCAAAATCATTTGTATCATATATCATCATCGGAAAAATTGAAAATTAATTATAATTATAATATAAATGATGCTAAAAATGATGTTAAAAATGAATGAATTTAATAATAATTAAATGAATGAATAAAATGAGAATATTTCGAAATGAATTTAAAGACAGACCCGTGACACACGATAATACGGCCGATGCTTTATGCGCAGTGACAACGTAATTATACGCCATTTTTTGTTTAATTTAATTGAAAAATTAATAAATATTTTCTTAAAATTAATTAATTTACGAATAAATTAATCATTAAATTAATTGAAAATGTTTAAATCATGAAATGTTAAATTTATAATTATTATTTATTTACAAATGATTTTTGATAAATGCCGAAATGCCGCTCATAGAAGCAAAAGGCATGCTCTGTGCACAGAGATACATTAACAAATGACGTTACGCTTTCGTGTGAATGCGTCCCCCGTCATGTTTATTCCTTTGTTTATAATGCAAATTTTCTTTATTATGTTTTATTATGTCATTTCATTTATTAATGTACTTTAATGTTATGCTCTTTTATTTTAATGCAAAAACATTCGCATTTAATTCTCGCATTTTTTAAAATAACTCAGGATCTAAGGCACAAATATCAAATATTCTTTCAATAAATTTTCAATCAGATATTAATCACTCATGATATAAGTGCATAAAATAGAAATCGAAACGATAAAAATGTGAAAAATGTATAATAAATTCAAAATTTTAATGTTTATACATTAATATGCATAAATATTTAGGATATATATGTATATCGTATGGCAAATTATCATCGAAACTATAGAATTACATTAAAAATATAAAATTTTATTTCATTTAATTAAAAATATTAAAAATATTAAAAATTGAAATAAATTTAAAAAATTTCATTATTTTACAAATTTCATAAAACATAATTTTCAATACTTTCATTATAAACTATGAATACACTATTGAACTTTGGCTCAGCCTAAAATTGTGCTAATTTTTGCGCATTATGCCATAATTGTTATGCAAATAATATTCAAAATTATGTCATTTATTTTTTTTATAAAATATAATAATGAATAAATAATCATTATGAACATTTTTTATTAATAAATGAAAGGATTACATAATAATTAATTAAAAGTATAATAATATTTAATAATAATATTTAATAATAATTAATGTAAAATAATAAATGCATTTTTAGGAACAATATTTTTGTATATAAATTTTTTGTTAAAATTTATAATAATTCATAATAATAATAGAAAATACAATAAAATAATTAATTGTGAAATGTAAAGAGGTAATTAATTAATTAATTATTTATTTATTAATTATTAACTAAAAAATCATATCATTAATTATATTGCATTTTATCATCACTCATGTCACATATTCATTAATAATGAAAAAATCACACAAAAAAAAGCATTAATAATAATTAATATTAAAAATTTAATCGAATTTTTCACACATTTAATGACTCATTTTTAAAACATTAAATTAAACATTATGATTATGATTAAATGTTAAAACATTTTTACCGTTTTACCGCACTTTTTATATCATATCACTATAAAAAGGAAAATATAAAACTCGAGATATAAGGTAAGGTAAGGTAAAATAACGTAAGAGACCGTAATCCGTATATATTTATATATTTTTTGCATATTTTTTACATTTATGTTATGCCATAAGAGCCTCACGCTAAAAGAGATTTGAAATAAATATAGAAAATGCGGTAAAAGGGCACTTTTATCAATATTAATATATGATTATGTATTAATTATCATTAATAAAAATTTTTGTTAAATATATTTATATATTTATATTTATGTTTTTTTTATATATATATTTTAGTGCACTCTATTATTGTGTGTTAAAACTTAAAATTTCATTTTTATAATAATAATTAAAAAAAATTAATGAAAAAATAAATTATGCATGAATTTTAAAATATTTAGAAATTAAATATTTATATATAAAGAGGTTAATTTTTTTGGTTTAAAA
>JAQIXB010000773.1:0-14259 GCA_034697405.1 Mesoplophora pulchra | reverse complement strand
TTTTCGGGATTTTGGTTTTCGGGATTTTGTCCTGCTCCCGTATTGGGTATTATATACATGTAATAGCGAAATAATTGAATTGAATTGCTTTTAGAAATTTAATTTTAAAAATACATGTATATATTACCATAGCTATTAATTAGTAACTAAAGGTTAATAATATTAATCCACGAATGTAAATGTGTTTTAATAATGAAATGTCTTCTAATATTAGAAATAATTTGGTACACTCTGTTCTCGATTTTAGCAAAGAAAATGAGTTCCATAATCGAGATATTTTTTAAAATCACTAATTTAGTATAAAAAGCATTATAATTAATGACATTGGAAAATTCTTAAAATCGGGAAATTTCGAATTTATTCGGGAAATTCGGGATTTAAAATGAAAATGTATCATATATGGCATAATAATGCTTTACATATGCACATGTGCGCATTATTCTGCTCATATATGACTCTTTATGTTTGCACATAGTGTATAATACTTTATTTATATTATAATTACACTCATTTTTAAAATTAGTACATTAATTTCCTTTGAATATACGCTATATATGCACATGCTTAATAGCTCACTCTCTCTTCTCAAATACAAAAAATGTACTAATATTTTAAATGAGTGTATATAAATTATTTATACGCACATTTATAACTTAGAAAAGTTTATGGGTACTTAAACCTTAGGTAATAATACTGTAAAAGATATATTTTATGCTAAAAGTGTATTTTATTGTGGATGCTTTAAACGTGAACAATGTATAGTATATTTGTATTAAAATACACTTTTAGCATAAAAGAAAACTTCGACAGTATATTTAGGTATGTCTGTACCTTAAAACTATAAACGTTATTTATAAATATACCATTCGTTAAACATGTGACGTGAATACGGATTTATAAATAATGAGTGATAAAAGTGATAATAAACCTGTGTTTAAATCAAAGAAAAAATCGTTTAATGTAAGAAAACGCAATGATTCAGATGAAGAAACAGAATCAGCAAAAGATCGTGACGATGATAATGAATGGAAAAAATTGGATCATTTAAAAGAGATACAAAAGTCAAAGAAACGTACGATCAGAGGTGTCAATATAATTGATTTATATTCAAATGAAACGAAAGCTGAGAATGTAAAGGAAAAGCCGAAATGCGGCGGATTAACGGACGCGAAAGCATTGGGTAATGAATTGGATTTGGAAAATACGTTCTCTGTCGAAACGAACCGCAGAGACGAAGACGCTGATATGATGAAATACATCGATGAACATTTATCCAAAAGAAAAGGCATCGTCAAAAACGAACCCATTCCCTCAGTACCGAATGACCATTTACCTGAAGACGTTCTCTTTAACATTTTACCTGAACATTTATTAAAAAACAGCGCCAAAAAGAACGAGGAAATGCTTTCGAATCAAATGCTGAACGGAATTCCTGAGGTGGAATTAGGCATTGAGGAAAGGATCAGAAACATCGAAGCGACAGAAGAGGCGAAATTCAAATTAATGGAAAATAAAAAAAATAAATCATCATCTTCGACATCGACATTCGTACCGACGAATATCGCCGTATGCTTCGTTCAGCATAACCGATATAACATTGAGGATGACGTCCCTCAGCTCAATACATCGACCAAAAGACAGAGAATGGATCGCGATGAATACGTTTCGACCGTCGAAGAACCGGTCGTGGTGATCGGTGATGAGCCCCGTCAAAGCACTTTCAAAATCGTGAAGAATATGCAGACTCTGAAATTCCCGGGAAAGGAAAAGGCCACAGACGATTACATTTTCGAAAAATTCAAAAAACAGTTTCGCAAATTTTAGCATCACATTAACACTTTTATTATATAATATATACATAATCATGTGTAATCATATATTTATAAATAAATTTTTAAATAAAAATAAAATTAAACTGAAGTTTCGTGCGTTTCTGCGGTTTCAGAGCATTTATTATTAACGACGGAAATGAGTGTTTTGCCATTGACAATGACTGTGGTATCTTTGGGTCGCGATGAATTACATCTATTCATTGATGGTGAATGTTTAGCATTAATTGAATTTCGAACCGTATTCATTAACGATAAAAACTGATTATATTCATCACAACCAAAAGCTGGTGTTGGCTCATGCCGGGAAATGTTATAATAATCCACAAACTGATGGATCACTTTAGTATCACAATGAGATAATGGTCCACTGTCTTTTGTCAGTTTTAAAAGATAATATCGAAGGTCCGTACCGACGGTTCTTTTGTATTTATCACCCGATAATTCGCATATTTCCGACTCTAATAATGAAAGAGAATCGACCGCTTTCATACGATAGTAATTATCATTCTCTGAAATTTAATGAATTTATTAATAAAATATAAATCAAATTTCATTATTTACTAATAAAATCGCAATTTTCATTTAATGTAAGTAATTTTGGCTCATGTTTAATGTCTTTGACGATGTTCATTCGTCTTTCAATTTCCTGTTTTAAGTGTTTCGGTGCATTAACACCGATCGGGACATGTCCGTGATGCGATTTTAACGCGAAACGTACGATTTGTCTTTTGGCGAAAATGAACAATAAAATCGATGTCTGAAAAGGAATTAAAAAATTCATTTTTCATATATATATATATAAATGAAATATATATATATATATTCATTAATTAGAAATACCAAAATGCCAATCGCTATGATGATGATCGCCGCGACACCGGAGATATGATATCCATTCTCTTCCATTATAGCATTAAATACACACATTCATCACTTTTCATATTCATTTTAAATGTAAACATCATTTGCAATTTAAGAATCAAAAAAACATAACGTTATTATTGTTCATAATCACAGTCCGTCTCTATACAAACGTACTCACCGATGGCGTAACATTTCTCCAATAAAAGGGTCATCCTCTTAAGAGTTCACTGACGTCATACAGAGATATGCGCCGCAAAAGTTATTTTTAGTATGTCTAAATTGACCGGATGTGGTTATTATATTGATGTACATATTACTCTGTTAGGTTAGGTCTACTCATTTATAAGTTTGGTAATATGACTAAAAAGTGATCGGATATGTGTATTGTTAAACAATTTACGGCGTATCCCTATGAATGACGTAAATGAGCTTTCGAGGGGAGGACCCCATCAGTCAATATGAAGTTGGAATTTCAAACATAAAAAATTAAAGGCATACTTTTATCAGAGCGTTTAAGGTGAGGATCCCAAACCATTGCATAATAGAATTTTCGGAAAGAAATTTTGGGACATTCAGAAAGTTCATTCCCAAACATTCGAATACACGAATGTATGCAGAATGTTTCAATCTTTAAATAGGGACTGATTTTAAGTATATTCAATTATAGATTTTATTTTATCATAAATTTTTAATTATAAATTATGCATTATTTTATTATAAAAAAAGAATTTTATAATGAATAAAAATATGCTGAGGCATACTGCGCTGCAATATCTTCTTTGAAATCATTTGAATGAATGTAATTATACATTTAATTAATAAAAAATTAGAAATTAGTTTAGGAATTTAGTTATGGGTTCGCCAAAAATGAGTTCCAAATGTGAACATATATTCTGAAAGAGTTTCTCAATATCCGGTGAATCATCTTCGTTCAGTTCAGCAATAAATTCAATAGAATCGGGCATTAGTCTTAAATAACCGTTATTCATTTCAATTATTAATGAATAAAAGACTTTTAAAGCCGATAATCGAATCTGAAATAACAAAATATAATTAAAAATGAAACTTTAAAAATGTTTTTTAAATCATTACTTTTGAATCATTATTTCGTGTTTTTAATAGAATTTGATAATTGACATCTCTGATTAAAGTTTCATCATTTAATGCGCGAATCATGTATTTAATGCATTCACAAATGCATTGAACTCTTTCATCATATTCTGCATCAGTTCCAAATCCATTTTCAATCTAAAGTTTCAAAATATTTTAATATTATGTTTTAAAAATTTAAAATATAAGCAAATACCTGATCAATAATAGGATTTAAAAGTGACTGAACACGTTCTTTATTAGTGAATGCACCATTAATATCAAAGAGAAAACACTTTGAAAGTGTCATTAAAATTGAACATATGATATTATGTGCCGTTTTTTCGTTCGTTTCATTTGTAAGTGTCTGATTACTTAACATTTGAGAACAATTATTAGCTATGGATGGGGCTGCGAAAACACAAAATAAATTTCTTAATTTTTCAGCCAAAATTTGTGTTAAACGATAAAATGTAACTATTCTTTGATAGAGTTTACCATCCTTTGTTCGCACACACCAATCATATATCTAAATATAAAATATATCAGTAAATCATAATTCATATTTAATTATAGTGATAAAATACTTTATAAAATAAAGGCCTGAATTGTATTTCAGTTAATTTTGGCATAAATGTGGAGATGGCATCGATGCACGAATTTTCCACACATTTAATTTTATCATTTTCTAATGAGGAATTCATATGACGAAAATCTAACATTTTTAAAAACAGTTTTCGCACCGATTTTAGTATTTCATTTATTTCATTTTTATTAATATTTTTAAATGAATATTCTAAAATGTTCATCAATACACATAATGCATCCTAAAAAATCAAATTATTAATAAATATATTTTATTTAACGATCGAATTTGTTACTCACTGTCGATGCTTTATATACATCATTATATGCATTATCAATCGCAGTAATTAGTATTCGTATGGGGATTAATTTTGAAAAATTTTCAAAAATTAAGTTAATTTTTACGTTTATATTGTTTTTAACATTATTACTTTTTAATAAACAGATCTAAAAATTAAAAAATTATAATTTTAAAATAAATTAATGTATCATTAAATATACACCTCAATAAGAATTTGCTCCAAATATGTGCCCATAAATTGAGGAAAATGCGATGATATCTTTACTAACGCTGTGACATTAGCCAATATAATAGCATCATCTCTGCAAAATTAATATCAAAATATTTCTTATATTTATGTTTTTTAGGGAAAAGGAGAAAATCCCGAAATTATAAAATCACAAAAAAATTATTATCATTTATTAAATTATTAAAATTATAGTCATTTAATAAAATTAAGTATATCATTAGAGAAAACGCATATTTAATTGAAATTATTATTTATGATTTTATCTTTAATGTAAAATTAAATAAATAAAATATAATGTTATTTATTATCTAAGGGTATGTGTTATTTATTATAAAAGATCATATGTTAAATTATATTAAGTTATGTTATGTTATATTAAGTTAGTTTAGGTTGATTTAGATTATTCCATTTTTCGGGATTTTGAACCATACGCGTTTTAATATTAATACATTATAATTAGTAATTTTTAAGTATAAAAAAGTGTGTTCTTTCAATAACTAAAAATTTTAATATTAAAGGGTATATATTGTATTAGTTAAGTATAATAAAGATATTAAAGTGCAATGATCAGAATATAATGTTTCATCATACATTCAGGTGACGAAAAATTATGTTCATCATTTCATATTTATTAATTGTAAATTTAATATTCTAAAACGGGCATAGGCGGATATAACATTATGTTTAATAAAAGAAAAGCATGAAATTTCATAAATAATTATAATATCATAAAATAATTATAAAAATCTCATTATAAACGTGAACCCAATAAAATTAGTATATAAATAAACTTTATGCATCTTTTGAAAGAAAATTTCAATTATTATATAATATTATATAACGCGATATGCCCATATAATTTGAAAATTTATTGATTACATACTTAAATGAAAAGTGTTTAATTATTAATGGCATCACTGACGGCAAAAATTGAATAGCATTTTGCGATAATGACACTAATAATTGAGTTAAACATAACAAACACGATGCTGAAAATGGTGCTGATTTTTGAGCATAATCTTTATTCATAATTTCCATGAGAATCTTAATGATCGGATTAAAATATTCTAATATTTCATCATAATTTTCTAAATGTTTCGATAAAATTTTTATTGATATCATTGATAATTGAGCATTTTGCATTATTTTTTCGTCATTATTATTTTCCCATTCTATTCTTTTAATAAATTTCGATAATGGTTCCATCAGAGTTAAAAACTGTTGAAAATCCTAAAATTTATAATTAATTTTAGAATTTTTAAATGATTTTAATATTAATATACTATAAATATACCTCTTTTTTGTTATTATTCATATGTATCAGTTTATCATTGAGAATTTCTAATGATTTTTGTCGAATTGTATCTGATTCATGCTGAAATAATGATGATATTAATTGAATCATCAAATGATTTGGTAATAGTGAATTTACCTGAAATTATATATTTATTAAAATTGATATTTTAGTCTTAAACTTTAATATAATTACATTTTGTAAAATTTGATAAAGAAAATTACGAAATCGTTTATAAAAAGTGACGATTTCAGTGTTATTCGTATAACAATATTCAATTAATGATATTAATTTAAAAAGAAATTTAGAAAAATGTCCGTGAATTATATCCCAATCACTTTCAGCGATTATCGCAATAAATTCATGTGATGATATCACATTAAATATAATAAATGCGATATTTTCTTTTTTAATTTTAGCGCTATTTTTAAGTCTAAATCGTGATTTAGTTAACGATTGTTCTTTAAAATCATTTATTAATATATCCATTAAATAATTAAATGATTCGATTTCATTTATGATGTTACACTTTAATATCAATGAAATGGAAAAATTCAGCATTTTTTGTTTATCGTTTTTGGATCTATTTTCAGCATTTTCCACGATTTTATTAATAATTAATCCCAAATAATCTTCTTCTTTGAGAATGGATAATAATTTTTCAAAAATCGGTAAACGTCGATGCGTTGGAATATCGGGTATCGAATTAATTAATACATCGATCATATTATTGTTTATTTCATCATTATTTTTTAAATTAATTAATAGCGATTCCATTGTTTCAAATATCAATTGAATGGTATATTGATCATCGCAATGAATAACATTGGTACCGATGAAAGTGAAAATCGCGATCATGTTTTGGATGATTTCGTTCTTAAAGCGGTGTGAGACACTGATTACGATTAATAACGCTTTTCTTTGAGTCTCTTTTTGTCGTGATTCTCTCAGACATTCAATTATAGGTTCGATTTGAAACGATTCTATTGTTTCGCCATTACATTCTAAAAGATTATGGATTTTCGTTAACAAAAGGTGCCGAACATATTCTAAAGAACTTTTTGCATCGATAATAAACGTCAATTTTAATATATCAAAAAATGATTTCATTAATAATGATGAATTCGCATTTTTCATGTTTTTTGCATCGATTAATTCCAAAAGAATAATGATAATTTTCCATTCATAATTTTCTAATGAAAATTCCTGTACTGATGTATTCATTGAATTAAATGTATGATCTTTTTTTATAATCACACGATTAATAACTAATGTCGCAATTTCTTCATTTAATAGCATTTTTAAAGTATTTTTACAATTATCATGTCCGTCAATAAAAAGTTTAAAAATTTGTGACATAATTAAAAACCTAATATCATCCGAATTAAATGCGTTTAAAAAATTTATATTTAATTTGTTTAATGCAATTTCACGATAATCATTAGAATTAAGACATTTAATAAATAAAACAATAGAAATGTCTTCAGTTGAACTAACTAATGACAATGACTGTTCATTATAATAATATACGATAATAGCATCAATGATTTTAGTTTCATAAATACCAATCTGATTCTGGTCCAAAATGTTGCTCATAAATGGCAATAAATCTTTAAAGAAATTACTATTTTTTATTTGACTCAAAAGTTTAATTATGCCTAATTTAAGATGATTTGAAATATCATCACTGTTTATATAAAGAATCCAATTTTTAGAGATTTCACTTTTAGTTAAACAGACTTTTGCCGAACGTTTTTCTTTCGTATTAAACCATTTCGATATAATGCTATTTATTTGAGTTTTATCATTATTTAATGACGCACTAAATTTATGGCAAAAATTTAGAAATTCATCATTATAATTTTCGGCGTATGATTTCAATAATTTAGTAGCGGCATTACGCACCTCAATTGATGGTGATTGAAATGATATTAATAATGATAAAATATTCTTTTCATTTAACGGATGATTTTCCGAATAAATTAACGAAATATTCAAAGATCTCAATTGCAACAATGGATTATGACATGACCATAATGCAGAAATAATATTATCTGATTTTTTATAAATATTATTAAGAAAATGGGAAAGTAATTTTCGAAAACATTCTGTATGTTTAGCTAATTTATGAGATTTATCAAATAAAAGTGTAAATAAATTATACACATAATTGTCATTAACCGTTTCGTTAAACCAAAACCATTGTGAATTACTATTATCGAATGATTCGATTATTGATTTTATAGTTAATTCAATGATCGTAAAATTAATTCGTTTTTTCTTAAAACTTTTGACGCAAAATTTATAAAATGCGTCATCATTATATTTTGAGTCTTTTTTCTGTAATGAAATGTTTTCCGTCTCTAAAATCTCCATTATTATATTAATGATATTATTTCCAATTTTTTGTTTTAAATGAATATCTTTCGTTAAATGTAATATGCGTTCAAAAATCATTAATCGAAACATAATGCTACGGAATGATTTAAATTCATTTTTTTCATTTAATATTTTAAAAATTTCAGACTCTGATTCTTTAATTAAACATTCAGATATCTTTTGACAAAAAATGGGAATTATGTCCGCTAAATTCTTAGAATCATCATTCACAGGAATATCGATATGTTTTTGACATTTTTTCCATAAAATGTTAAAAAATGAATAATTTTTTGATAATTTTTCTGTAATAATTGCGGATGTATTTATTTCATTTTTATTTAACGGTAATAAAAAGTAAATAATTAAAGGTAATAATGAATCATCATATGTTTTTAATTTAAATATGGTTAAAAATGCACAATTTCTTAGCTGAAACCATGATTGTGTCAAATCTTTGTTATTCATGTCATGGGCTATACATTTGTTTATAATCATTGTGCATAATGAAAACAGTTTTTCATCACATATAATATCATTGAGTTTATTCATTAATGAAAAAATTGAGAGGAATATTTCGGGATCATCATTATTATTACATATATTAATAAAACATTCACTTAAATAATTGTAAATTTTCTCATTTTTTAATGAAATTATTGTATCGATATTTGAAATGACACTTTTTAATGCAGAATTTCGTATCGATTCATTTGAATGTGATAATCCGCTTAAAAAAGCGATATTTTCGTCACTTTCGTGACCGTATAAATTTTTACTTAAAAATGCTGATGATTTAACTAAATTCAATTCAAAGATCGCCCTTTCAAATAACAGTGTGTATTTATTTTCAATTAAATTAATAATATTATAGAGTTTTTCGATGACATTTGAATTTTCTTCATTATTCCTTTCGTCATTAATTATTCGAAAGACATTTTTTACGCATATGATAATATCAGAAAATCCAAATATCAGAGCATTGATTATTCCCATTATTTTATCATAATGCGTTACAATATGTTCACATTTTGAAAGTAAACACTTTAAAATACAATGTTTTAGCATTGTCATTTCATAATGTTCAGAAATATCAATTAAATGTTTAATTTCAATATTATTCATCACATTATATGGTATTGAATTTAGTTCCTGTGAATTAACAATAATTATTAAACACATTAAAAGTTCGTATTTTAATTCAGCATTATAATTGCGTTTTCCCATTCTTTTAATTAATTTTTCGATGATTTCGTTATCGATTTTTAAATGTATACAAATATATGATAAAATACAAAATGAACTTTTAACATATGATTCATGTTTAGATGTAATGCCTTTTGACAAAAATTGAATTAAAAGTGATATTATACTTTCACTTTTATCGGTTTCTATTATACCCATAATAATGGACGTAAAAAAAGGCGCATAAACATTAGAATTGTGTTTCAATGTATTAATAAAAGTGTCATAAATGACATGAATGAATCCGATATCAGAAACGCAATGATTAATTAAAACGGATTTTGGCAGAGGTGTTCCGTTGCGTTGGAATGGTTTAATCCAATGCCATGGGCTTTTCTCATTCTTTGGTGCTGAACACGTTTGTAACGCGCGTATAAAGTATTTAGTACTATGATATGGGAGAATACTGCCGATTAATGCATCGCAATTATATTCATTAATCTTAAAACGGTATATTAACCATTCGAGTGTCTTATGTGAGAGCGTCTGAAGAAAGTGCGGACATAGCACTTTATAAAGAAACGATTCAATCTCTGAATTGAGTTCATCATTCAAATCTTTTGTTAATAATGAACGATCTAATGTTTTACACGATTCATTGAAAAGAGTATCGTGAAAACAATTAAATGATGAATTAATATCACATAACGATTCAAATGCCGAAAATGCAATGGAAAAATGAGTGTCACAATCAATAGCGATCGCATCTTTGAAATTATACAAAAACGATACTGATCCTTTCTTTTCTTTAAATGCCGATGTTTGAGGCACTTTTAGTCTCTTCAATTGTTGCGAAAGTGACGTCTTTGACGGTTTCACTGACATTTTCACTTTAAATTCGGCACACGCTTTACAAACATTTCATTTATAATTTTCGAAAAATGAATATATAATAATTTATAATTTATTTATAATTTATAATTATTAATAATCATACCATTATAGTATTATCATAAAACACGTGTTTTTAAAATTACTGTGTATTACATATGTACATGTGTATAGACATGCCGTGTTTCTCATACACAATTCATATATTACATGCAATAATTCATAGTATCGCTTAAATGTAACGTAATTTATTAATGAACGTTTAAAAATACAGTAAATCCTCCTTAAGACGGAATGGAATTTTGGGCCCGAATCGCTCCCATAGACTTAACATTAGGGAAAACCTCTACAAAACGGAAACGACACACCGTAACCGTAATTTTATGGTTATTTTTATGCTTATGTCTTATTGTGTGCGGTCATTACTGTTTTAGCACTTTATATACTAAAATTAATTGCTGTTTACAGAGCCATATCATCACAGAACGATTAAAACGCGTGTTTTACTGTTATTTTTTCTTTTTTGACATAACCATAGTTTCCCCGTAGACATAACCTAACCTAACCTAACCTAACCTAATCAATATAAAGAAATATATACAATACTGTACTAATATTAAATAAGACAGTGATTTTCTATGATAACTTTAACACAAAGCATTTAGATCTATGGAATAACTATTCATTGGAATAACTATACTTACTATAGATATATTATAACATTTTACCTCACTTTTTAGACCCGGTCTTATAGCGCGAGGTTAGAGTGAGGGGTCTTATACCTCGAGGTAATCAAATGAGTATTTTATATATCTTAAAAAATGAATCACCCCTCATGCTATAAGACCGTGCCTTAAAACTTTTAAGTTAAAAGTGAGGTAAAACGGTAGTGTTCTCATGTACTGAATATCTGAGAATGTGCAGAGAATGTGCGCATATTCCATAACAAAAATTATTGTTTACGCTTTATACAGTGTTATATTACATTATAATGTATAGCATTATAATGCTCAAATTTTCTCCATTATTATAACGCGTTTATTATCATTTAATTTTAGTGATTTTTGAATCGTAATTAAAGAGTAAACATTAAATATTAAAAATGACACGTGAGTATTGAAACATGATTTTCGACATTTATTATATTCATTAACAGTTTTGGTATAAAATTCTATTGATGCTGAAAATGTTTATTGAAAAAATGGGTTTATCATTCGATATACTCATTTACCACGTTTATTGGACATGATCTTATAGCGCGGGATAAACGTGGGTTCTTATATCTCAGGATATAAGACCCTTATTTCATTTGCACACCCTTTGGATGCTCTTTAAGTGCGTCACAAAAGGTGCTCATCCTGCGCTATGAGACGGGCCTGAAAAGCGGGGTCAGAGGGTAAATGTTGAAAATGATTATTATTAATTTTTAATTATAAATAATATAATTGATATGTGATCAGAGTTATGAAATGCTCATATGATCACTTTTAGGGGGAAATCAGAGGGAAATCGCGCGTCAAAAGAATCAAAAGAAACTTCAGGAGAATCAAAAGAAAAAAGGGGCCGAAGAAAAGGACGGGAATAAGGGTATGACTCTCGAAGAACGACGCCATCGGTATGCTCCTTTCACATTGAAATATGCACATATTCACTATGATCTTAGACTAAGAGATTAGTACATATGTCAAATGTATTTTAATATCGAATTACAATGAACGTTTATTGCGTTTTACATTTTTGGGTCAAACAAAATGCGTATATTTAATACGCACATTTATATAATGCTCTCTCATGATGAGAGACGCTCATTGTAATGGCATTTACAAATGACATTCCATCGGTACAGAGATTTCACAATACAACATACTGAACGTCATTCATATTGTTTTACCACACTTTTTAGACGCTCTTATAACGGGAGATGTTATACCGTGGGGTATAACACCCCTCACCTTTTATACCCTTTGATTTTGCATTTTATAAATATTGACAGAGTCTAAATATTGAGGTAAAACACTATTTTCAATTACAATCGGCGATAATGTATATGAATATGCACATTGAAAAGTATTTTCAAATTATATATTTCAATATATTAGTGTTTTATCATTTGAATAATAAATGTTAATTTTGCATTTAAAGTGATGCTGAAATGATGCGATTGAAACAGAAACACGCCGAAGAAAAGAAAGATGACGGTGCATCATCATCGAAAACGAAATGAATCGTCATTTTTATTCAATTTTAATCCAAAATCATTACATTTTATTTATTAATGAATTTAATATTTAATAAAAAAAAATTAATATGATACTCAATGATGACAGTTGCAATTGGATCGTGACTGTTTTAATGCTCTGTAATAACCCGTGTGATATCCGCTCATATACCATGACATTAACATTGATGCTAAAGACTCTTCTTCATTTGGAAGTGGTAAATCGGCTAAAAACGAAGATGATGGTGGCATCATAGGAGTATGTGACGGTGCTGATTGTGATGTGAATTTCGATGAATGATTTGCTGATGGATTTGTGAACCATGGTGGTGTTTCATTACAATACGATGAAATGTTTCTTTTTTTCGGCGCACATTTTTGATGCGCGATTTTCGGTTTTTCACGTGCGGATGCCGCTGTTTCTTCATTTTCATGTTCAGCGTCGGAAATGACAGATCCTTCATCGTGAGAGTGTTGTAAATTCTTAGATTTTGGCAGAGGTTTCAGTTCGGAGAGTGCTTTCTCTTCTTCGTTACCATAGCCAACATATTCCACTATACACGTATTATTACTTAAATTAATAGCGGTGATTTGAGCGTCATATTCGAGTCCATCATCGCTGTAAATGGCACGACAGTATTGTCCGACATACCATTTGACCCTTTCTTTGGATGTGCGTTCATTCTCTTTATTCCTCTGTTTACTTTTCATTACCGTTTCCGATTCATTTTCACACTTTTCAATGACGGAATTGATTTTCCGCACCGCTCTATCATACGCCTGAATTAAGGCAGAGTCATCCCAAACATCATCCTCTGAATCACTGCAATTCACTGATGATCGTTTCCATACTAAACCATTGTGTTCCTCAATTGACATTTTAATACTTTCAATTAATTTATTTTAAATAATAAATTGTAAATTCATTTACTATCATTTAGTAAATTGTCTCTTTACAATGCACGCATTTTCATTTTATTTATCACTTTAATGTGACATTACGTCACGTGTGTTATGTGTGAATAGGGAATTTCACGGCATAACTCACTTTTTAAGTATTTTTATTTTTTAATCATTTTATAAATATAAAATTATAATCATCATATAATTTTAAAATATTATTAAAATCTTTAAAAACAAATAAATGATTATTTTATTATTTATCACGAAATTAATTTAATGATAACATATATAATAATACGGCATTCATATCTATTGAATATATGATATCATATGTTTAGGATGGTTTAAAGGATTCAGACGTGGGCGGGGCTAAAACGTCATTATTACGTATTTAGTATGTGAATAAAATGAATGGAAATAAATAACGTCCGATATAAGTTATGTTAAAACAATTATATAAATATATTTAAAGGGTCATTTCTATTAATTTTA
>JAQIXB010000772.1:0-14263 GCA_034697405.1 Mesoplophora pulchra | reverse complement strand
CGCAATTATTAGGATTTTCCTAAAAACTTTTGCATCAATATTTTCCTTTAGTGCTATTTAGTACTATTTAGTATTACTAAAAGCGGTTATAGTTTATGCAGTGTATACTATTATATGCGGCTTTTGTTCTCTTTTGGATTAAAATGTTCATCGATGCAATAATGAGGGAAAGAGAGATACTATGATACTAGTGATAGTTGTGATACATGTGATACTAGTCAATTGTACGGTTGAAAGGAAAGTCATTTTCAAGTTTGTCTCATATGAAGAGAACTCATGAATGTACACCCTAAAGTAATAATACGCCGCTATTTAATCGCTTTTAATACTATTTTTTACTAAAGAATTAGAATCATTTACGGCATTTTAATAAAAATCACTTAAATCTTTAAATCGATCCCATGATACGTATTATAATATATACGAATGTTACAAAACATTAGTACTTTTCACTGAATTTATATTTTGTTTCTTTATATATATATATATATATATATATACATTTTTTATATATGTCCATAAAATACATTTTTGCCATTGATATATGTGAATCAAAAAGTAAAAGTTATAATAAAGAAATGTATTTTTTTACACAAAAAATAAATAAAAGAATTTTTTGAAATCACAAAAAAATCGACCAAAAATAGTATATTACGATCGAATGAAATTATCACGGAATAAACTCTTTTTTATTATTTTATTATTTTTTTTAATATAAATTATATTTATACATTTATATTTATACACGTATTATATATTACAATGTATATATAAATTTACTAATATATTTTATAGTATATGCATGTTCTACTCATAGAGTAAAATATTAATAATAATAATAATATTGTTCCATCTGCAAAATATACATATGTATATGCGTTTTATACTAATAGGATATATTCGAATATAATAATACTATTCTATGTATGCTAGTATATATGCGTTAAGGCTAGTAATGTATATTATGCCGGTTTACCTCTCCAATTATGACTTCGCATTGATTCCTCATATAGAATATAATGAAAATGTATCACCATTGCCAAACACACATACATACCGTATAATTTTTATTTTTACCTTTACCATCATCGCCATTACTACTGTATATTACTAGTACTAGTATATGCTGATACTTTACTTTTGAATAGAAATGCATTTATAGAAAACAATGAAAATACAATACTGGGAACAGATACATATGTTTTCTAAGGTTATACCATCAAAATAAATATAAATATAAATATATAAATATATTTATGCTAAAATTTTTCGGTATCTTTTGCCACTAACGAATTCATCAGATGATAGAATAGGAATATGTGTATATTTTATCGGCATATAAATTACTGACATCGAAATTATTATTTATTATAAAAATGCATGTACTAAAATGCACTATAATTAAATAGGTCGATTTTACAATTATTTTTTACAATTCTAAAGTGAATAAAAATAAATAACGAATTTTTTGTATATATATTTGAAATGTCATAAAATTTTAGACATATTTTATGATTATATATGTATTATATTTACTAAAAAAGCATATTTAATAAATATTTCACGTTTTTAATTACGTAAAACAATAGTATAAAAACATTCATATAATAAAATTTTATTTTATAATTTTAATATTTTTTATGCAAATTTATTATTTTATTTATTGCTTTTTTATCATTTTTTAATGTTTCAAAAGTTATATTTATAATTTTTTAAATTTAATAAAAGTATTAACTAATATTTTTAGTATAAACCAAAACAGACTAAATTTAGTAAATTTTTATTTATAATAAAACATGATACTCCGATAGTCGTACCCGGACGAAATGCCCACACCCAAAATGCCCACAGCCCAAAATCACCACGACCGAAATCACCACGGCCGAAATGCCCACACCCAAAATCCCCACAGCCCAAAATCACCACGGCCGAAATGCCCACACCCAAAATCCCCACGTACCGAAATACCCACAGCCAAAATCCCCACGGACCGAAATGCCCACGGACCGAAATGCCCACGGACCGAAATGCCCACAGCCAAAATCACCACATACAATAACCACAATTGCTTATATCTCGAGTTATAAGTATCCCTGTAATTGCATTTTTATGTATTCCTATATTTTTATTATGTTTGGTTAGGTTGGGTCTTATAATCACGGTCTTATATTCACTTTTATTGTAAAAATTTTAGTGTGTGAAAACTCGAGATATAAGCGATTATATAAATTTATGTTGTATATTATAATATAACATTGTATATTATGTATTGTGGGTATTTTGGTCGTGGGTATTTCGGCCGTGGGGATTTCGGGCTGTGGGTATTTCGGCCGTGGTGATTTTGGGCTGTGGGCATTTTGGTCTGTGGGTATTTCGGCCTTGAGGATTTTGGGTGTGGGCATTTCAGCCGTGGTGATTTCGGGTTGGGCATTTTGGTCTGTGGGCATTTTGTCATAGACCCTCCGATAGTATATATAATTTTCAATATGATATGATTAAAGTGTTATATAATTTTTTAAAAATATTTTTAAATATTTATTTAAAAAATTCATATTTTTAATAAAAATAATGATAATAATAAAGTCATAACATTAGATTTATCATTAAATGTCATGTGAAAGTAATATAAATGTTTAAATAATTTATAAGTTTTTGTAAATGCCATTGTCAATTTCAGGCATTATTTAGTAATAAAAAATTGATTTTAATTTTGATTTTTTTTATAAAATTATATTTAATGAATATACAGTAAACTTATAATAGATAATGAAAAGTTATTTTTTTCAAAAATTGAAATATAAATTTTAATTATATTATTTATTTAAGAATTTATTAAAAGTCATATAATATATATTTGGAAAGGTATTTTTACACTATGTATGAATATATTTTATACGATATCACATGACTTATTTTTTAATTTTTATAAAAAGTTATAGTTAATGCTCTCCAATAACAAACCTCAACTATTTATTGATAAAACTGAGAAAAATATTTTTAAAAAATTTAAAGAGAGCCGATTTATTTTATTACCGATCTTTTGGATCACATTTTATAATGTTTGAACATGTAAATGTAATTTAATACATTAAAAAATTTATATCATATAATTTTATGCATTAAATAGTAATTGAAAAATGTTTTTGTTTATTTTTAGTATTAAATTTTACGTATTTTTCGAGGCTCAAAAGGTTCGAGCATGAGCCTGAGCCTAAAGGTTAAACACCTACAAAATTTGATTCTATTTAGCCTAAGCTCAAAGTCGAACCTAATTTATTTCATTATAAAAAGTATGAAAAATATTGAAACAATTTTTATAATTAAATAACAAAAAACATAAATAAAATTGTTTTATAATTTTTATGCTATTAATTTATTGATTGTAAAAACTCAAATTATGTTATAAGTACCCTGAGGGGATTAACAGCTATTATTCTCGCGGTATTTATAATGACAATTTAATTATTCGATATATAAAATATAACATTAATTATCATTTATATTAATATAACAAATTACAGTCAAACCTCTATATAACGGAAAAGTGACAAAATAGAATGCACCGATAGGTCTATTCATGAAATTGATACATTTTTACTAAAACCGTATAAAACCGTATGAACATCCAAAAGAACACTTTTTAATTATTTTATTCAAAAATTAGATTTTTATCATACATTTTTATACGTATAAATTTTAATCATTTAATTTTAATTTTAAAATAATTCAAAATAATGATTATTGTATTTTATAATTATTTTGATTTAAAATTTTAATGTTTAATTATAGTCTGTAAAAAATTATAATTTTAGAGAAAAATATTAATTTTTAATTTAAAAACACATCAAATATTAAAAGCATATCAAATTATGCTATTTATAAGCTAATAATATATTTAGTATATTTATTATTAAAATTTAGCTTTAAAATGTTCATTCTAAAAAAGAATGCAAAAATATAGAAACATCTCAATGACGGAAACTTCCATAGAATATAAAAATCTTCCGTCATCAATCGATTCAGCCTTAGGGAGGTTTAACTGTATTTGCAAATGTATATCGTTATAATATCTTTTTAATTAATAAATATATTTAATAAATTTAAGAAATAAAATTCAATTAAATATTAAAATAATTTGTAAACATTATCAATAAATTTAATATTACATATAATTGAAAATCAATAAAATGATCAATTAATATGTATACATTAATAATAAAAATACATCATTATGTATTAATTTTTTTTAAGAAAATCAATCGCTAAACATTTAAAGAGCGTTTAAATTTCTATTAATGACTCTTTAAACAATGACATCACGATAGGGGTACATCGTGTATCATAATAAATAGCACATGAATATAGTTAATATGAATATAAAGTTTTAAAATGAAATATTTTTTGTATTTTATGCATCACTGACAACGAAAAAGACATGAATTATCTTAACACTCAATAAGACGCGTGTCGATTGTCCATTATTATCTATTAATATAATAAAACATAATATAATAAAATAAAAAACAATTTATTTTTGAAACAAAACTTATTATGTAATATATTTTATTAAAATGTAATATTATTAAATGTTTAATAGAAAAAACCACGATAAAAAATAGCGAAATCATTAGTACACATACACACACATACATTGTCAATGAAATAGAATAGAATATGCATATATATGAATAAATAACAAATGCATGCATAATACAAACATTACACACATCACGTACACAATTATATGATGCGAATAAATTATTTTCATTGAAATGAATGAAAATGTACACATATCCATTCATTTCTATACATTCACCTTTATATGTCTGTCAATTGTATTATCATTGATTAGAGCGGTAATAACATTAACAATGAAAATGTATCTCATTTCAGTGCTCATTTTACACAAATGTTATATCAGAAAATATTGATACATATTTTAGTGATAAAATTTATTACATCATTAGTAACAAAAAATTTTAGCCAAAAAAATGCACATAAAAATTGCCTAAAATTTCAATTCATTTTCACATAAAAGAGATTTATGACAAAATTCCGATTCATACTTTTTTAGTAAAAAACTTTTAATAAAAAACTCAAATAAAATTTTTCATAAAATTTCAAAATATATATGCAAAAAATTATATGAATATAATGAAAAATATCAGAATATTCTTCTTTATGACGCTCATAAAATTATTAATATTTCAATAAATAACAATTACGATTACTATTTATTATAATAATTAAATTTATATTTAATTATATATTTTATATTACATTATACATTTTGAATATAAAATTAATATATTATTACATTCACTATAAATGCATTGAATTAAATAGTTAATTTCAATAAAATGCAAATGCACTGATTTTTTGCATTTTTAGAAAATTATTCAATAAATTTGTTGCGAATTTAAAAAATGATTACATTTATTTTTATATATTTATTTATTAATAATTCATCATTTAATAGTTAATCGAAAAATATAAAAAATTTTCCATTGATATATACAAATATTTTATGAGAATGAAAATTATACAAAAATTGGGCATATGTCTGTAGTTTTTTTGCAAAAAATTAATAATTAATATTTTTGGGGAAATGTAATATATACATTTATATTTTAAATGCAAATGTATTATTATATTACTTTTTTTATATTATAAAAACGATGCTTTTTTTTGAGCATAAATCGATAGATGACGATAAATGATGAAAATATTTTTATTATAATTATAAATTAAATTATTTGAATATAATACTCTTTAATAATAAAATAAAAGATTATTTTCAATTTTATGCTTCAGATTTATTTGGGTTAAAATAATTTAATAATTATTTTTTGTATTATTTGTATCACGATAAAAATAGCTATATATTCATTGACTATAAATAGCAAAAGTGCGACTTTATATTGTAATAAAAGTAAATGTGATTTTTGTCATTATACTGATATTTTATGTTTTACTATAATTTAATATAAAATAAATAAAAAAAATTCTATCGGCATTATTTAGTGCATTTTAAAATAATTTTTTAAATTTAAATTTCATATTTGTTTTTACGTAAAAATATTTAAAACAAAATTTTTTATATAAATATTATGTAAATATTTTTCAATTAAATTAATAGTGAATATATTATATCATTATTATATTATTATATTTTATTTTCCATATAATGTATTACTTAATATGTAAATACTTTATTTTAAAATTACAAACATTTATTATAATTTTTTATTTCAATGATAACATAGTAAATTTCATTGCAAAGTACAGAAAATTTGACATTTATTATGTAATATACCATAATACTAGTGTATAACAGTATATATTAGTAATGGAAAATGCTTATACTAAATTATACCCAAAATTTCGCACATTCAATTTACAAATCGTATTTACGTATTAAAAGAATGGAAAATGCTTATAAATGACGCATAAAAGAGGCTGCAAATTATGCATCTGCATCCGGAATGGAATGGAATAGCATTATACTATTTTATTTTTAGGCCCATTTTATATTATAACTCTTTTAGTAAAAAAAAATACTATTATAGTATAATGTTGACTCATATATTCTAAAAGTAAATGATTCTGATAAAAGATAAAATTCCATCATACATTGGCTCTGAATATTGTATACCGATTTTTAATATGCATATATATTTATATATTAAAAATGATGAAAAACAAAAATGTATTCATTGAAAAGAATGAAAATCGATTAATAATAATAATAAAACTTAAATATAATAATATTTACAATTATTGGGCTAAAATATAGTAAAACCTAAATAATACAGGATTTATATCATTTTAGGGACGTTTCTATCATATAGAGATTTATATGTATTAATTTTTTAATTTATTTTAATAAAAGAATTTTAATTCACATGATTTAATTGGATATTTTTATTAAATTTTCATGTAAAAATGTTAAAAGCGATTTAAATTTCTATAATAAAATAAAAAAAATTCTGTGATTTTTAAAAATTTTCAAATTTAATATTAAAAATGTTATAATTATTATTTGAAAATTAATATGCCCAAAAAATAAATGACTAAAACTTTTATAATTAAAAGAATTTTAAAATAATTTTTATTTATAAATGTATTCATTGATAAATCTCAAAATGGTGATTATGAGAATCGTCATTAATTATTTTTCTGAAAATATTATATTTAAATATAAATGTCAAATTTAATTATGATTCTAAAAACAGTAAAATTAACATTTTTAAAAACTTAAATTATACATAAATATTTTTTTTAATTTTTAAAATATTATAATGATACTTTTTAATAAAATATCATTTTTTAGATGAAATAAATTTGTAATAAAATACCTAAGGGTATATGTATAAAACAATAATATTCATTATCTGAGATGAGATTTTTGCGGAATTATAACTGCCAAAATGAGGAATCAGAATACCTTAAAATGCGGTGCATTTTTGCAAAATTTTAATGTAAATGCGAAATGTAAAATTAACATTTTACTTTAGTTTTATTAAAAATATTTATTTTCATATGATATTCTTTTAAATTTTGAAAAAATAATTACTTTAAAATTTTTGAATGGGAAATAACGCTTTATACTTTTATGAGAAACTAAATTTAAAATTTTTAATTTTTTTGAAAAACAAATTATTATTTTTAAAAGACTAATGAACAATAATATTATTTTTTATTTGAAACATTTTTTATTATTTTTATAATTTTTTTCCAAAATGTGAACAGTAAAATGAGGATTTTACGTAAAATTGTCAATCCATATTTAGGGTCTCTATTACTAGATTCGTACACATTATTTAGTTTCCGCATGATTCAATTGCGTTTTTGTATATGTTAAATTCCGCAATAATCCCATCTCTGTTCATTATATAGTAAATGTAAAGTAAATGTACTAGTTTACATTACTAACTATAGTTACTAAATCTGGTAATGTTTCAAATATTACATTTATTATTATGTAATTATAATTTTGCATATAAAATAAAGAAATTTTTTGAACAAAAAATGTTGAAAATTTTTTTAATTTAAAATCTGAACATAAATATCGAATTTCACGTCAAATTTCAGGTCATAGTATACAGTATTTTTTGTATTAAAAGTACTAAAGTACTATCTAAAAGTAGTTACTAGTGTATGTTAGTATATGCAGTGAATGATGATGCAATTGAGAGTCAAACACGCGATGCATTTCCTTCATTCACTCCGTCAATTTCTTCGCTCATAACTTATAAAAGACATAAGTACTGCTTTAGTACTGTCCTTTAACTATTAAGTTACTATGCTATTCTTTTTCTATTTCCATGACAAAGAATTTTAGCATTATATATATAAATTTATTTTTAGTTTACATTTTAGTTAAGTGTTCCTTTTTCTTAAACTTTTTTCTCCGCATTAACTTTTATTAATACAGATATATATCTAATATCTAATATATAAAATATGTATTATATATTTTACTTATATACTAGAATAAAGTACATTTAAGTACAGATATATATTTTAGCGTATTGACTAAATGCATATTTTTTTATAAATTTTAGTTGAATTTAGTTCAGCTCTAGTAATTGGTATAAAATATATCTTTTATGTATGAATAAAAGTTTACTCAATATTTAATAGTAAAACTAATACTAGTTTTAGTTACAATATTATTCTTACCTTTTAAATTGAACGCATTAACCAATATAAGTATAATAAATTTATAGCATATGTGAGTTAATGTAAAAGTCATGGTTTTTTTCTTTAAATAAAAGTTCTGTCCGCAGATTTCTAATATTTTTTTTTATTATAATATTTTATATCACGAAATTATTTAAATAAAAATTTAACTATAAATTAGTTTTACAGTTTTTAGTCATACATTTCTCCATGAATATTCCATATTTGCATTATATTTAAGAATATAAAAGTTCACTTTTTTTATTTAAAATTATTCATATTATTTTATTACATAATAAATAATTTTTATTTAAAAAAGTTTTATAATACTTTTTTAATATATTTTAATATTTAATATTTTACTTTATTTTAACTGAACTTTTTTCAAAAATTAAATTCATATAATAACATACACATATATATAATAACAATGGAATTATGATGATATACCGTTAAATTCTATAATAAAATGTTGTTATATATGAGAGCGTTAGTTTTATCAGCAAAAGTATAACACTAGTACAACTAGTATAACTATAGTATAACTATAGTGTATATAACTTTACTTTACTTTCCCACTCCGGTACTTACTAAACAGTGATTCACGTCGTTACACACCGGTGTATAATACGCAGGCCTTTAAATTGTGTTTATATGTAAAAATATTGGTATACCATGACATTAGGTGTACCATCGTATTACCCCCAAAAAGACTATAGACTCCACCATTATATATGGAACATGCTCAATTCTAATAGTAATAGCAATAGAAATAGAATGATCATAGTTTCTTCCGTTAAAATCAAAAATGATAAATATTATATAATAATGTTTCATTCATATCTTTATATTAAATATTTCACAGTGTTTACCATTATATAATATACACTATTATAGTTAGTAAATAGTACACAATAATATAAATGATATTTCAGCATTTTATGATAAAAAGTTTAGTTCATACCATTAATATTTTTGACTTTTAAAACTTTTAAATTTAGTTACTTTAAATATTTAAAAAACTAGCAAGAATTATTATGATATATAAAATAGTCTAGTGCTAATTAAAACTAGCAATAAGTAATTGCTTTTATTACATTTTTAAATATAAATGCATAGCAAAAAAAGAAAAACTAATGAATTTTAGTTTATTAATTAACGATTTTTATTGTAAATCATTGTACTTTATCATAAACTAGTTAATAGCTATAGTTATAGTCTTTTTAATAGTTTGCTAATGTTAAATTTATATCAAAAAAATTTTAATTTTTTAATATAAAGTTAATTTTAGTTTTTCATTATTTTAAAATTTAAAAATTCAGTATCTTTAAAGAGGTTTTTTTTGTTTTTTTTTATAAAAAAAGCATTAAATTTATTGTAAAAATATTACATAAATCTGAAAATTGTAAAATATTTATCATTCAAAAAATATCAGGTAAAATGTGACTCTTATGTCAATATTTTTTAAAATATACGCACTAAAATATACTAAAATACTATCATTCACTTTTTAGCTATGGTGTCACTTAAACTATAATTTTTTTCCTTTAAATATGCAATATATATATGGGGATATTCTAAAAATGCAATGAACTGACGCATGAATACATTACAATATAATAAATGTTTTGCATTTATTACTATTAAAATCTCTAAAAAATCATTTTTTATTTATTTTTATTCATTATAAAGGTATGTTTTCATATTATTTACATATTTTTAAATTATGATTTTATTTAATTTAAATTTAAAATTATATTAAATTAAAATTATAATTAAATGAATATAAATTTTAAAAAATAAATATTTGAAACTATAAAATAATAAATATTTTATAATGTAATAATTTTCGATATAAAAAATTATTGTATTAAAATATTGTATTATTTTATTAAATTATACATATGTACATATGTAAGACTATACAATAATTGTGCTCAAATTTTTATTGTCATTTCGCATTATCATTATGCAAAAGGATTATTCATTAAAATTAATATTTGTATATCATGCATATTGTTAATTATCCTTTACTATTACCAGACATACAATACTATAGTCATATGCTAGTAATAGTTAATATAATTGATACAATGCTCAGGTAAAGAAATGTAATGATTTTTCATATTTCGTTAAAAGACACACATTTTATGAAATGATTAATTTTTAAAATTTCCGATTCATTTATTCCTTTATTTACTGAATGTGCACCAAATAGTATATGTTTACTATTACACGATACATAAAAATTAATTACTTTTGTTATTAAACATCTGATAAATGATGATTTAATCACATTCAATGCTTATTTTATAATAATAATAAATTAAAATAATAATCTCTTTACATTAATGTTTATATTAAATAAAGAGATTGAATTTTTAAAAATTAATATTTATATGAAAAATTTTTATAAAAAATATATAAATTTTGAAAATTCAATGAAATATTAAATATATATTTAGATAATGATAATTTTCAATATGAATAAAGCTATAATTAAACACCTCTTTTTGTGCATATTCATTATTTTGTTTTAATTATAAACTTTAAACGCATTCACTATTTAATGTCAAAAACAGCGTCTTAAAGCATAATGTACAATATTCAAATGCCATTATCTTAATGCATGAAAAAATCATTTGAAAATTTTAATGCTAATTTCTTAATTAGATTTTTGTACTTTTTTTGTAGCATAAGCCATTGAATTATTAGTACTAGTATTAGACTAGTGCCAGTGTACGTAATATATTTTTTAGTATAATAATGTTGAATAATAATGGATGATTGAAAATAAAAGAGCGTCGTGTATGTAATGAAAAATGCAATGTTTAAATACAGTGAATGAAAATGAAATCAGAAATTTTTAGGGCTTTTATCAAATGAATGAGACTCATGATGGCGTTTTCCATTCATTTAAGAAATAAACTCTAATGTTATGTAATAATAGTGTTATGTAATAGTAATAGAGTATTATATTATGCACATTTTGTTGCTTAAAGCAAACATATTCAGGGAAAGGGACACACATACTTACAATGAACTATTAGAACATAGTAAGCACTATTGGTACGTACTATTGATAGTACGTACATGTACTAAAAAATGCGGGGAATAAAAAAGAAAGAAAATAATATATACATTTATAATGCAGATTTGAATAACGCACTGAGAACATTCAAATATATATGTGCACGAAAAATGTGATATAAATGATTGAAATGATGGGAGAGTAAAGAGAGTAAAGCGCGTGTCGCGTGACTTTACGCAGTAAATGCAAAGAAAATGTGAGGGCGAAAAAGATGGGGCTAATTTGATGCTATATTAGGCATACTATATTATGCTATTATACTATGTATACACTCCAGTATAGCCTATTATAAAGTTATGTACTAGTGCTAGAGTACTATCAAGAGATTAGTGCTTTTGGGTTAGGCCTTTCACTCTGTCAATGGTGTTTCTCAACAAAAGCACTTTTACAGGCGCAAAAAAGAACTATTTTTTATAAATTAGTACATATATATAATACATGTATGTATTGTGACTAGTACATGCATTACACCCACAGTTATGATTATATATTAATCTTGCAACTGAATTTGCGCGTGAATTCCAAACATATTATGTGAATAACATTGATTTGTCAACATTTATAAGCATATTCAGATGCAAAATAAATTTATTATTATGAATCTGAATGTAATACTATAGTATATTTTCCCCGATGTAAGTATACAATATATATGTATGTTTCAGTCAATTCTTGAAATTAGTTATTTTGCGAAAAAAGAGCTATTTCTAGAATTAGTTAATAAAAATCTAATTAATTTACAAAAAAATATACATAAAATGTTTGAGACAATTAATATTTATAAATAAATTTAAATTAAAATAAATGCGCAAAAAATGTTTAAATATTATTTTGTTTATGCACCACTTTTTAGAGCTTATTTTATGGTAAATTTTTAAAAATTTTATAATATATGTAAAAGTAAAGGGGCATAATACTCATATATGTTTACCCCATAATAAAACCGAATCTATAGATATGTCAGTATGTTTGATATTAGTAGAATCGGTATTTAGTTAGAAATCACTATTATTTCACAAAATAACTACTTTGGGGAATTAACTGTAAAATATACAAATGTAACATTCATGTTATTTATATTTTGAATATTATATATGTACTAGTTTATGTTAGTACATATTAATCTCTATGCATATATTACATAGTGTTTTCATAATAATGTTCAATAAAAAAAATTACATTATATTTATTTGTGTATCATCGGATTTTGTCCTTTACTAAAACATAATTATAATTTAATATATAATATTACAATAATATTAATTTAATATAAAAAAATGTATATAAATATATAAGAAAATAATAGTGTTACAATTTTGTAGTAATTATTGGAAAAGTAATTAAACATGTAAATTAACTAATTACATACGTAATTAAAAATATATTTCGTAAAATTGTATTTAACATACGATATTAAATACAAAAATTTCTCACATTAAATATAATTAACAATTTATTTTTTAAATTATGTATAATTATATTTAAAATTTATAATGGGCATTTATGATAACTATAATAGTATATGGTATCTTTTCCCATTGACTCAAAATAAAGGAAAACATTTACAAAACAGAAATGGACACTTTTTTGTGAACACATAGTGTAACATGAATCTCCGTAAAATAATAGTTAAATTTTAACTAAAATATTAAAAATAATTTAAATTATAAAATTTTATTTATTTAATATCTTAATTAAAATAACTAAAAATTATCAATGATAAAGTCTATTTCTTATTCATGGTTCGTTAAAATTATAAAAAATTATTAAAAATATAAATAAATAATATAATTAGTAATACAGTGTTACAGTAATACAGTATACAGTGTTTCTCCAAAATTATGTCCATGACACGCCTCTTTGTAAGAGTGATGAATTATTTAAATGTAAATACCTGCAGTGCCGGTATTGACCAAAAACTATTTTTTAAAAAATGGGCACCCTTACCTATACCGGCATGCCGCTATTTGCGCGGGAATACGGTATATATGTATATTTAAGTATATGTATACCGTTTTATCTCAAATTTTAGACCAAAGCACGTTTAAATTTCTACAGAAATTGATTATTTTAATAATAAAATATAATAATAATAATAATAATATTTGTGTATGCTATTATCGAAAATTTTACTTAAATATTTATAGATATTTTTATAATTTTAATGCCTAAATTTTCCATTACTCTCCCCTTTGATTTTTTTCAAAACTCAAAAAATGCAATAAAAAAGCAAAATTAACCCATAAAATGCAGAAAAAAGTAAATTTTTATGATCCAAAACTACATATTTTTAATAGTTATGGACACATTCTAAATATTTCTTTGTTATGCTTTTTTTAACATAAAAAAGCATTTTAAGCACATTTTACGTCTTTAGATCATGATCATACTTATTCATATGCGGGATTTTCTTCTTTTTTATGGTGAGAGATATTTGCGGGAAACTAAGATATGAGCACCGATCATGTAATAACAATCATTTTGAGA